>BGPR01002561.1:13854-27786 GCA_013235015.1 Araneus ventricosus | reverse complement strand
AAAGGCAATCAAATTTAATCGAAGCCTTTTCAACGGAAATCAGAATGCATTGTAAAAAGATGGAGAACTGACATAAAAAGCATTCTGAGTAAAATTGATTAAAACGAAGAATAAAATATTCGTACAATTAAATTAAATAATGAAAAAGAAATGAAAGCTTTCTTTTACACAAATAATAGAAATATAAATTAAAAGGTGAAAAGTATAAATAAGAAACAGAAGATTTAAACAAAAAAAACGATAACAATACACCTTTTTGCGTGCTCAACGCAATTACAACAATTGCATCAACAAAAAATTACAACAATTAATATTGAGAACACATAAAATAGAATTTAGAATGTAAAAGAGATGATTCAAAATGGAAGGAATGGACAAGAACCCGAATGACCAACTTTTTCAAAGACCACTCGCCATAGGAGTTCTAAAATGGCTAAAATGGACAAAATTTTCTGTCAAGGGTAAGATTATAAATCAAAAGTATACCCCTTTCTTTTCAGCAGTATATGAAAAGCGTTCTATTACGTTACCAAACACATGGATGCAATCCTATCTAGCACTTTTGCCCTAAAGAGAAGAGAATATGAAATTATATTGGGAATTTTATAATATCCAAACAGTACAATCTCATTTATCCGACGTAAACTGGGACTGCTGGTGTGCGATGACAAGCAAATTAATAGAAGGAGTAATTTTCATGTAAAATACCCTGTAAAACATGCATTTAAATCAATATTTTTTATGATACAGTTTATTGTAACCAACGGTAATAATCAATAAGATAAAAAACATATTTCGTAACCAAGCAATATCATCCTGGTCAATCTTAATCAGAAAATGTACACATTAAATGAAAGTTTTTATTTTAAGTTTGTAATGGCAACTACCTTTCCTGCAGATCGATATCGTCTAGCTGCTATACAACATCATCTCAAGAAAAGTATCACGTCCGGACTTGAGGCTTCCGCTAGCTGTTCAATGCCTTTCAAGGCTTCTTAAATGGTATTTATTGCATCCTTATCGGTCCTATTAAAGTCACAGATTGCATTTAATTTGTACTCCAATGAAATAACAAATATTTTTCCTTCTTGTGACCATAATGTGAAAATCGTATGGAAAAGTACAAATGTGACAGAACCATGAAAGCACACGCAGAGAAACGAAGGATTAAAACGAATGTCATATCCACGGAGCTTTTTTGTATTAATTCAGGTGTTAAGTATTTGTGCAAGCTATATATATTGTTACAAAGCTATAAACTCGTTTCCCTGAGATGCTAATCTTGGCGACAAACGTGGTGATAAATTTGGCGACTATTTTGGCGACTTTGGCGACAAAGGGAATTTTCTAGAAGGACCTCAAACTTTCCACCTATTTCTACTGGTTTCATGAACTTTCTAGAGATTACGTCACTTCCTACGTATTCAAGTCACTTCCTGTTGAAAGGTATAAAAGCAGGCTCTCAAGCCAAGTCAGTCAGTTGGAATTTGATCAGCAAGCAAGCTGGTGAGCTAACAAGAAACCTTTGAGCGTTGTATTGAGATTTATTGGTAGTCTCTGTTGTGAATTTTTACTAGTGCTGTGTTAATACTTGTACTACGTTTCTTAGCTTGGAATATTTGTAAAATAAAGAGCTTTATTTTTTTAATCCTGCTTATTGGATTGCATTCACGTACACCCACAAGACAATTTCGTTACAATATGTTAACTGTAACCTTTTTTAACTGTTGTTTGAACGAGAGTTTTTGTTTCAGTTCAGTGTTCTACTAATAAACGTCTTGCATTAAAAATGTCTGGTTATTTCTCGTATTTGAATCCAGAACTATTTCAAAGCCACGGTTTTTTTAAAACTATTTTCATTTAGAGCAATTGCCGTCACTGATACGCTGCTAGCGTAATGAGTTATTTCTTTTCATAACGGATAACATATAATAATATTCACTGCCATATAACTCGAATCGACTGTGAGGGTCCATCAACACTAACTGTGTGATCTCCCAGATGCGACCTTAATATCCTACACATAGGGACATAACTTTAGACTACCAATAATGAAAACTAGAGTGTATAAGTTAAGATTTATGATATTTAAACATAAGCAGAAATTGCCCTGACCTGGCCTAGAACGCACGGTACAACAGACGATACTTTTCCAAAAACACAATAAAACAAAATTCGATACAGACTGCGACATCATCAGTCGTAAAAAGACACAGAGAATAGAAAAAATAAATAAATAAAAGTTCCCTATTTCTCTTTTCTTAACAGTTTTCAAACAGTGTCCAACTCCTCGATTTGAAAAGTTGGTTGCTGTTCAAACATTCTGACAGCATCCCTCCTACAGGACAAAATCTGCATCAACTCAACAATATTTAAACTTGGCCAATTGTTTGGCCAGTTCACCCGAAATCTGGACCATAGTTTGCATTTCTTGACTAAATGCTACACAGTTTCTATTTCTTCACCACAACAACATGTTGCAGTCTTTTGAAAATCCTACCCTGATATTCTCCGAAACTGCATGACCAGTGTAGATTTGGTTTAGGTAGAAGTTACCGATTATCTTTGTTAGGTTAACCCTGTCAAAAAACATTTTTGTCCAACGTCCTTTCTGGAATTGATCCCATCTTTCCTGCCATTTGAGTATAATACTCCTTTTGGCATCATTAAGTACTTGTAACTGGATCTATTAAAATGACAGTCGATCATATCCTTTACAGTTGCATCCTTTATGATATTTAAATAAGTTAAAACCTATTATCGGACTCAACGGATTGTCGGATAATGTGATTGAATTGTAATTATGAAACTACATCTTTCTAAAAGGCACAATGAAAATTAGAAAGTTCTAGGGTCGAATTCATTATTGTTTGTAGGCAGATTCTAGGACAATTCTAGCACTTGTTATAATATAAAATTTATTATAATTAGATACGAGTTAATTTACAATTCACTCCTGCCTGAGCTCTGATTCGAATGTTATAACCGTTGTAGCTGCGTTATAGGCAAAAAATAGAAATATATATTTCTGCAAATATTACACTTTCTAAAAAATTCACCACTTCCACAAAGCTTCGGGAATCTAAATAAGAAGGCAGAATAGCCTTCGTCTATAAATTCGATAGTATAAACAGAAAAATATCTATTTGCTAAGCATGTATACTCTCAAGTTTTTCTCTTTATACAGAGTGCAAAACTATTTAATTTCCACTGCATGCAAAAATTAAATAGTTCAATAGATGTAGCTGCACTTACGAATAAATTTTATAAACATAGGAAAGTCAGTATGACCTACACAATGAAATGACTTTCAGCGACTTTAACCCTATACGCACAAGATATTTTACTATACTCCACGATGTAGCTACGATATTCTGAATGCCCCACAACATCGTAAATATATCGTATGAATATCGTAGAGCATTTTGTGCTAATGGGGAAATGTGTGATCTAAAAATATCGGGAAAAGTTATCGTTCAGAGGAATCAAGTTTATCGATGCAGCTACGATATTCTGAATGCCCCACAACATCGTAAAGATATCGTAGAGCACTTTGTGCTAATAGGGATATGTGTGACCTAAAAATATCGGGAAAAATCTTTTAAAAAGTTTATTAATGTTGTCGATTTACTCTCACATCAATAAGGATAATGACAGCTTCTACAAATTAAACCGAAAAGGCGCAAAATGTGTTGTAAATATAAAGTCTCTATAATACGAAAAAGGTACAGAACAGCAAATGTACCTCAGTGCCCAATAAAATAAAGTAAGTGCCCCCTGCACATGCACATGCACATGCACGTATCATCTAGACAAATTAACATCCAAATGATTTTTGTGAAGTTAAATAAGCTGTATGCTTGTCGTGTGCTGCAAGACAGTCAGTACAACGTCTGGGCAGGCTCTGCAATGAATTATGTAGCCATTCTTCAGGCAAACCTTCCCACTTTTAATCAGTGCTATCCGAAGTTTTGAAATGGACTTAAAGGCAAGATATCGTGCTGCAAGATCTTACGCTTTTTTTGAAGTTAAATATACTGTATCCTTGCCGTGTGCTGTAGGACAGACAGTACAAAGTCTGGACAGGTTCTGCAATGAATTATCCGGCTATTCTTTCGGAAAGCCTTCCCGCTTTTTAATCAGTGCTATCCGAAGTTTTAAAATGGACTTAAAGGCAAGGTAACATGCTGAAACCCGGCGCTTGAATACGTCCCATATATGCTCAAACGGGTTCACATGCATTGGCAACTCCAAGTAGGTAATGTCCTCTTCTTTAAGGTATTCGTCCACGATGTTTGCTCAGTTGGGACGAGTGTCGCTATCTATGAAGATAAAGTCTATATCCAATGAGGCCGCGGTGGCCTAGTGGTAAGGTATCGACCTCAGAACCGGAGGGTTCGAAACAAGAGTCCACCGAAGATCCGTCGTGTATCGTAACATAATGCATGAAAACATTGTAAGAATAGTAGGGAAATAGTAAAAGGAAGAGTTTAGGCTGAAGAATGTAGTTCCAGTAAATCATGTAGTGTGAATGCACTTTTCCAGTAAGTTTTGGACAACAGCTCTAAGTCCTATTAGTATGGTCTCGTCTTCGGGGCCAATGGGTTCCTGGTTCGAAACCCGATTCCACTGAAGATCCGTCTTGTGTTCGGCCTGTTGCACGCTAAATTATACGTAGGGGGTCAAATGTCCTCCCTCTGGTGTGGTGGGGAAGCTTGGGGAGGCGGCTGCCAACTCAGCTGTCGTCCTTGTCATCTGACCGCGGTTCAAAATTACGTGATCCGTCACAAAATAACCCTCCTGTTCCATGTTGGACATGGACATCTTCAAGGACCCAGGAAAATTCACCTCAAAATAGGAGTACAGCACCAACATAGCGGTGGCAATGAATGGCATCTTCTTGATTGTAATGGATCTGCTGTCACTTCCATATGAATATGCGACGTGTTTCAGATTGCAGGAGTAATCTGAATTCTTCATGAAATAACATACAGAACCACTGTTCTGGTGTCCTGTTTATATAATCTCTACACAAGACTAGCTGGCCTGGACAGTGAGTTGCCGTGGGTGGAACATGAGGTTTCTCTGAGTCATAGCTACTCGTCTATGTCGTACAATCTCAGGCTTATATGTTAGTTTTGTACGACATTACATCACAGTAAAGATTCAATTTGCGCACTCCACCAACTGATCTGCTTCTTACGAGAAACTTTCTGTGCAATCTATCGGCTTATTTGAACTTGAATTACAAGCATACTACACCAGAATAGATATGAAGTTGCGTAGTTTTATTCCATAGGAAGTGCAGTTTTCTTTTATGAGATAAGGAAATATCGTTAATTATTAGGTTTGAGTGTTGTAAGACGTCGATTGAACAGATTCAAATGAACGATTTGTGTACTTCGTACATATTTGCATCGAAATCAACAACAGTATTAACGGGAATTTTGGTTTTCGGTTTAGGCTATTCATGGAAATGGCGTATCATTTCAAAAATATTGAACAACTTTACATGAAGACCTTTTCCCCCACCTCCAAAAGTTTTAGAGATAGGGCCTCTAAGTTCCTCATTTCGCCGTCAAAGAGCCTGCCAATGGCCTCTATATGTAGAGCAGATTCACATTTTTTGTGCACACACCGCTCCTTTAACTCTGTGAGCCCTAATCCGCCTCGAACCGCCCCATTCGACAGAGACCGGACTCAGGCGGTTTCGGGAGCCTGAGTGAATTTTCCGGAGAAAAGTTGTTCATTTCTTTGTTGACAATTGATCGCCCAAACTTGGATGTCGTCCTCCAGGAATTTCTGTAAAGAAAGGAAGGATTTCATTCTGTTGTCGTGAACGAACATTTACTTCAGTTTTTGAGGTACTTGAATTCTCACTCTAGCCGAGTTCAGAGAGATAATTGTAACTACATTCGTTTGCAAATTAAATGGCCTCATAACTGAAAATCTTTCCATTCTGTAGATTAAATTCCTTTTCAGACACGATAAAAGCTTAAAGATTCCATAGAAATCTGAGAGAATGCAGCTTATATGTTATTAGTATTTTGTGCGTTCATATTTTAATAGTACTGATTGAACATTCTTTAAGTTTACTCAATCAAATAAAGAATAAGGCAAGTCGCTGAAACTTGTGTATTAGTAAAAATTATGTGAAAGAATTACATTCCCGAAAATTTCTGAGGCACTTAAACACACTCTTCTATGTATATTATTTTATTCTACGTCCAAACATCTAATATTAGTTTACTATGTGATCATATTTGCTTAAGCTATTACCGCATATTTAATTACGGCTCTGAAAAGACTTTGAAAGCCTCGACCGAAAGGATAAAAAGATTTTGTCTTAGATACAGATTTCAGACAGAATCTCTCCTTTCAAACTGTGTTACTTAACTAAATTGATTAAAGTAAAGAATTAGTTAGCAAGCAAGTAACATTAGCTTCAAGGGTATTGTACTTATTTAAAGCTAATTAAACATTAAAGACACTCAAATGGCCAGTAACATAGTAGTAATATTGCAGAACAGAACGCCGTCTCTTACCCCCGTACCCGTGACCAGACCGATCACTGAACGGTTTGGTGGGCAAGACACGAGAATTTTATTTAAGAAAAAAGTAAAATAAAATAAATAAAAAGAAATAAATATTTACACTATGTACAGCACAGGCATTTTCACTGTTATACTATTAGTTCGAAGTTTCTTTTCTTTAGATGTTGTTATTCCTTTCTTTTCTAAAGGGGGGAGGGAATGTCCGGTAATTGAGTCTTTTAGTTCAGCTCACTGGAAAGTTGAAGTCTACGGAGGCTGGAAAAGATCTCTGTTTTCGCTCATGAATTTGATAATCCCACAAATTTTATGCCTGGAGACGAGGTCATTGGCGACTCTTTTCAGTCATTCTTGTTCAAAGTTTGGCGCTGGCTTCCTCATATGCCAAGACACTGTGTAAATATACTCTGTGGCATAGTGAAGTGCCGTGCCAATTCCACCACAGCTGCAAAAATCGCTGTCAGACAGGTGAAACCTTTTGAGGTAGGCAGGGAAAGAGCCATGTTGAGAGAAGAAGAAAACATCCTCTCGAATCCAGTTAGTGAGACGGAGACTAACTGAGAGCATGATGTTATCTATTTTCCTGCCTGTATCGCCATTCTTCCATGAGGTTTGCCACTCCTCAAGCATCCTCTTCCGTAGGAGGCCTTTTATGTGAGGTTTAGGAAGTTTAATAAGTGAATAGGGGTGCCCATGTTGCGTGTTGCGTTTCGTCTTTTGCCAGTTGGTCTGCTCTCTCATTGCCTATATAGTAGTAATATTGTAGCAATTTTTAGAAAGTTTCATAATTTATAAATATATTTCAATTCTTAAAAGTTAATGAAATGAAAACTAACTAATTCGGACGATGATGTTCTTTGTAACATAATAATTATTTTCCATTTCATACAAGAAAAATAAATTCTTTGATAATGTCGGTCTGATTTTCTAATGAAAGCTCAGTATTATTTTCATACTGTTAAATATTGCTTGTGATGAATCAATTTTGTTTCATCACAATATTGTGAATCACAATGATATGATATTGTGAAAGACACTAATACTTTTATAACTAAGTATATGTCTGAAACTCAGCAGTCATATTGATATAACAAACTTCAGTACATCTACCAATCTTGACATTTAACCTTAAGGAGTATAACACAATTCTAGAGGAAAACTCTAATATTGACAATATACTAAGATGGATCCAAAGAAAAGTTTACAAGGGTAATTAAAACTTATGTATTAACATTAGACAGAAAATTCAAAAAGGGCCTTGGTTGAAATCGCGTCACTGCCCATTGAGCAAGTTTTCGGCTGCTGTTTTCACATCACTGTCTGAAAAGAATCTTGCTTCAGATAAGTGTTTGAAACCCAGATTGGATGCCAAATCTGAGATGTATTGGGGGTGGCTCCAGATTTCCCACTTGAACTTTTGCAGCAATTCTTGAGTTTTCCTATCAGTATAGGTTTACAGGCTACTAGATTTCCATGATAAACACTAGTATACTGAATATGACAATGGCGCATAACCAGGAAAATAAAAATGACTTCATAGCTGACAATCCTTGTACGACTATCATCCCTCCAACAGTGTCCGTCCTAAACTCTATCAGTGTTTATCATGGAAATCTTACCCCACTGATAGATACCTGGATGGATAGATCGGTATCGGAAAGGGACGCTGCATTACATTGACAGTGATACTAAAATGACTCATAAAGATGGCAGGGTCGTCTCAACAAATTTGGGCGCCCTGGGCTAGAGTAATTTCTCGCCACGTCAGAACTGTAACTAGGAGCTTAAATTCCTCAAACAAGACGCCAACTTAATAAAATAATTGAGTAGCTAAATAACCAGGAATATAAAAATAACCTTATAGCTGAAAATCCTTGTACGACTTCACTCTTCCAGTAATGTCCGTCCTAAACTCTATCTGCGTTTATCATGGAAATCTTACCCCACTGATAGAGACCAGGATGGATAGATCGGTATCGGAAAGGGACGTTGCATTACATTGACAGTGATGCTAAAATGACTCATCAAGATGGCAGGGCCGTCGCAACAAATTTGGGCTCCATGGGCTGGAGTAATTTCTCGCCCAGTATAGTGGTTATTGCGTTGAACCTTTCGGCAAGGTAGCGGAAAGGTTCGCTAGTCAACAAGAAACAAGGTTTTCTGTAAGGTTTTTAGCAAGATTTCCCCAAGCTTTTATTACAAGCTTTTTTCATGCGTTTTAAAAAGTTTGTTAAGAGCCCACCTTCGGCGAAAAATATAAAGCCCCTTCCCCCCTCCGAAGCCGTATTCTTACAGAGAGGAACCCCCCGTTTTCGCCCTACAAACTCCTCCGAGCTGGGGATCGAACCCGCGTTCCTAGAATTGAAAGGCAAACGCAATAACCACTATACTTCGTTCAAACCTTGTCGGTGAGGTAGTTAATACAAAGCTTTCCTATGTAAACCTTGCGGCAATGGATTCCGAAACGGTTTGCGCGGAATTGCTTTCGCGGACAGTCTATGGAAAGTGAAATGGCAACCTTCTTTGCTATCTGAGACAGTTCGTTTAAATATCTTTAGACTAGCACTTTTGGACGATTTTACACCGGAAATGGGTGTCAGGCACTGAGTAAGCTGAGCGCATTACCGGAGTTTTTTGTTAGATCACGCTAAGTGAAACGTTAACATCTCCCCCTCCATTCTTCACCTTCCCCCTGTTCTGGTGAAAATAACTCCGACTCGCGCAAGCGCAAAAGCGCGGAGGGTTTCGGAATCCGAGAACATACAATATGTCTTCTCTTTTCAATTGGAAATCAATATGTTATGAAAGATATTTTTGTACTAAGGTTTTACTTAAAAAGTAATCCTTCTATTTCATAACTTATCTTCTCTATCTTTTCTTATCCGACATTTTCACTTATCCTATGTCAGCAATGCCTGTTTGTGTCGGATAAATGAGACTTTATTGCATTTTTAATTCAGGAAAGATAAATGGATGTATCAATTAAAATATTAAAAGGAAAAGCATACTCCCTGCAATGCAAAGTAAAAGCTTTATTTGTATTGCATTAAAAAACTGCCATTGGATAAAGGAAGGGATAAGAGAGATATTTTAATTGAAATTTGTTTTCTCATTTTATCTTTCCAAAGTATTTCACCGAATTAATTAAATTTTTGTCCAGAATATAATTAGTATTTTTCCCTTTTCTCCCTCAAAAATGGATGAGGAAAGGGACTTAAAAATGAAATGGAGTGACAATACTTAAAGAAAGGGAATTGAATAAAAAGAAGTGCAATGGATAAGGAAGATACAATTTGTAAAAATGTCATTTTACTAATTCTAATTTTTAAGTTAAGTACATTCTTGAAGAATTCACCAGATCAACTTGTATCGATTTCTAAAGAAGAGCATTATTTTATGGCTTTCTTTAATGCATTAAATCTTTAAGGATAATTCAGCTTACAAAAATCGATTAAATTGTTAAAGAATGGTATTTTTAAAGAGATTTTTAAGATAAAACTTTGCATTTTTCTAATGTTTGCTTAGTGACATGAAGGTAACTTTATTCGACGAGGTTATCAATTAAAGTGTTGAAAGGGATTTTTCTCTTTACTTCTTTGTAGATACGTGTAATTTATAAAACAAACGGCTTGAAAGAACAATTATTTTTAAAGTAAACCAGTATAAAAATAGAAGAAACCGTTTGTTATTTGAATATCTTCAACACAAATCCATAATAAATTTTAAAAGGAATATAAATACCACGAGCCTGAAGAATAAAATAAAAAATTATGTAACATAAACCAGAAAGCTGACAGGTCAAACCTAACTATCTGGAGAATCTAAATAACACATCGGTTAATGAGAAATGGTATAAAGAAGTTTTGAGTACTGAAGATTTAATTTCTTATAATAAAGTCTTAAAAGGACTTCACCACATAAAGAATTGGAAAATTAAGGAACTGAGAGTTTATACTTAGCTTTTTTTAATAATGTAGTCATATGCTGCTTTTGTGAAATAATCAAAACAAGTTTTCCCCAAATGTATTACTTCAAATAAATTAAAATTCAGCTTAATTAGACAAAAATATATAATTTTTAAAATAAAATAATCAATTATAAAGACACTGTATTCATAAATACAGCCTAAGACATTTCTATAATAAATAATGTTTTTTCAGTCAAACCGAAGACGGCGGAAAATATTCTAGTGTATAATTAAAATACAGGGATATCCTTAGTAATTTCTATAGGAAATTTTGAAGAATCTGGCTTTTTTAAATGTTTCTTAATCAAGTCGAACTAACTCGTTTTCCAGTATATTGGAATTGGAAAGATTAAAAATTTCAAGTTGCCGCTTTAAAAAGAAATTGCTGCTGTTAACACAATAAATAACACAAGTAGTTTTTAAAACCAAAACCTATTTATTAGTGTATTCTTGCTCTTTATGAAATTTGGATAATTAAGTTTAAATACGTGTTCTTGATAGTGCCTACAGATGGAGGGAGGTGTCTTGCTTCCTCCACTCGGTTATTGTACACGTCTGCCTGACTGACTTAAAAGCATGTTCCACGAGACGAGACTAATGTTAGTTATTGTATTGTAGTGTATGATCACTGCACGCTCTTTGTAAAGCTGGACAAGGGGTTGAACTTATCCCTTAAAGGCCCAGTGTTACAATTAAGCAACATACCCAATTTTGTCTTCTAAAATCTTCAGAATAAGACTGAATCTTTATTGTTGGTTGCTGCCAATAGGATATATACTTAGAGTTGCCATGCTTCCCGTATATACGGGACTGTCAAAGTATTTCACTACTCAGTCCCGAATTACTATTTGTCCCGTTTTCTCCCTAAACTTAGTCAATGGAGATAATTAAAGCAATTTTAATTTGTCATTATAATTTTAAACCGTCATGGTTTGACGGGTGCAAATTGCCTCTTCATTCGAGAGTTTACCTTTCAAATTTGACGTGTTTAAATAGATATATATATACGGGAGAAATGTCTAACATTGATCGAAAACAAATAAAATAAACATATGTTTTATGACAGGAAATATTTTTTAATTTATATATTTCTTTATTCAGAAAACCTCTTGGTAAACAACATTCCGTGTGAAGTATTTTTCGTTGTTTAATAATTTTCCATGTACTTCAGATGTGTTTGTGTAAATTTTAACGTGATTGGGAATCCTAGACCTTGAAAGTGCAACATAGAGCTGTCCATGGTGAAAAGACAGGTTCATCGAGGTAAATTCCAACATGATCGAAAGTTTGCCCCTGCGATTTGTTGATAGTCATCGTGTAAGCTGGAATTAACGGGAACTGGCGGCGGTTGAGAACGAATGGTAGATTCACGTCACTGGTGGCTTATTTAATTCTTGTCAAGAAAACAACATCGCCACGATTGCATTCAGATACAATTTGGTGTCCAAACTATATCACGCGTATGATATACCACTGATGAAATTTACTACTTTCTATTAGAAAACGGAAATTAATTTGAAATATAGGATTAATATAATTTAAAATTTCTCTGGAACTATTCATCATAGCGAGATAAATTTTATATCAATCGATAGAAAATGTTATTTTACTATTTTAGAGCCATTAAATTTGAAATTAGAACGGCAATTACTCTTTTAAAGTTAAACTTACTGAAATTTCGGTTCTCTAACAATGAAATAATGCTGTTTAACGTCTCGCAGTGCTATGGCGAGAGTTTTATTGATGGTGACGTCAGAGCGTTACCGGAGGATCTGGGCTATTATATTAATAATGACTTGCGTTCAATTTTATAATCATGTGAATAAAGAAAATGTCATAATTAGGAAAGTAAAATTGACTTTAAGTACGACTGATCTAAAAAGGATTACCCTTGCATCTTTTTTTCATTATTCTACTTGTTTACTTTATTAGATTGCATACAGTTTATTAATTACTTTTCATCAGAGTAAAATAGACCATTACATACCCTCTTTTTTCATGATTTATTTATTTAGCATTTAAACGTTCCGTATCAATTCTTGGAAATAATGGCAATCCTATACATACTGAAAATTTTATTAAATCAATTTACAACATGTAGATGGCAGCCTGAGTGTTGATAAAAAAATAAAAATAAATGGATGTTTTTCGCTTGAGGCCGCATCTTTGTAGCTTTGTTTGTACTCTTGAGTACGCCATATTTTATTCTACAAAGTTGAAGTAAATTCCTTATACGTATTATTATTTATTAAAATCCATCTGTGATTGACATTATTGAATTTTATCAAGGAAGTTTTTTCCTGAAATAAAGCCCAGTGTTGTCAGTTGGTAACAAACTGTTTTTTACGGCCATAAGCCACACTTAAAACAAAATAGGAATTTTTAAAGTATTTTTTCCATGTTTTATTCAGGAAATGAAAGTCAGAAAACATTTTAAAGTCAAATTTTTGAAAAAAACGTGCTTTTAAGGGTTAACTTTCGAAACTTGAAAAAGTTAAATGGCTACATTTAATAAAAGGAATTAAAAAGGAAGGAAACGTATAATAAAAGGGATTAAAAAAGGAAGGAAAGGTTTAATAAAAGGAATTAATAAAGGAAGGAAAGGTTTAATAAAACGAATTATTAAAGGAAGGAAATGTTTAATAAAAGGGATTAATAAAGGAAGGAAAGGTTTAATAAAATGAATTAATAAAGGAAGGAAAGGTTTAATAAAAGGAATAGTTGAGTGTTAAAAATTTTTGAAAAAAAAACTGCATGAAATTTGGAATTTTGCCAGTATTTCTCACTTTTGAAAAACTGCAATTATATTCCCTTCCACTTTATAACTTTTTGGCCGGCATTAACCTATTATTGAAGTATTGAGAAGCAATGTCATTGTTAGTGAATGATTTTGAAAAAAAATATTTCAGTACTTTTCAATAAAAGATTTGCTCTTTGTTCCTCAGAGTAGTTCTTAAGCAACAAAACTTCAGAAAAAATACAAAAGTTATGCAAATTAAAATTCCAAAATTTAAATGCGTATTATATGAATATGACTTCAAAATTAAAATCGAAGAAGAAATTAATAACCAATTCCTGAAAATAATATCGAATTACACATTATGGTCCATCTTGTGTTAAAAGGTTAAGGTGTTAAAATGCTTGTTCAAAGGTTTCACCTCTCTGACAGCGATCTATGCAGTTTTGGTGGAACTGGCACGGCACTTCACTATGCCACGGAATGTGCCCGCACACTTGACATATGAGGCCACCAGCGCCAAACTTTGAACAAGAATGGCTGAAAAGAGTCGCCAATAACCTCGTCTCCAGGCAAAAAATTCGTAGGATAATGAAATTCGTCAGTGAAAACAGAGATATCTTCCTACCTTCCTAGCTTTTAGCTTTCAAGCGAGCTCAACCAACAAGCTCCAAATG
>BGPR01002561.1:0-12785 GCA_013235015.1 Araneus ventricosus | reverse complement strand
CTCTCCTATGTCATTGTATGATTCGGCATGTGATATGTAGGTTCTTTACTAATTAGTGATGATTACTGTAAAACTAAATCATCAATATTTTACTCCCCGGGGAAATATTATACAGCTCTCCCTTAATAAACCAGTAGACAGTCTATCTGTCCTATTTTATCGTATGATTGTATAATTTCATTATTAATCAGGGAAGACTAGAATATTTAATCCAAAATGTCCGCGTATTATTTCTACCATGGCGCTAAAAGATGGGAAAACTTTCCTGTTAATTGGACAGAATCCTCTTTCTTCAATAGATGTCTGATGAATTCATCATTCATTTAATTCTGGCACTTAAAGATTACGCAACAGAATTTCACGTTTTATGTTTTGTAGCATATTATTATAGACGATGTCCAAAATGCTTTAATAGCCGAGCTTAAGCACTTGGTCTTCATCTCATTTATACTAAATGCTGTCATATTAAAACACTGATTGACACAGCTCTCGACATGGCAGGGTCTCTAACAGATCAGCATTTGAATAATTAATATCCGGCGAGTAAACTTGAAACGAATACATTCAGCAGAAATCTAATTTTCGGAGTCCACTTCGCCAGAAGCACTTGAACAGCAGTGGAACGTGCAGATTCGTTAAATTTGACTAACTGATTTGGAACACATGCTTGAGATGTGCGATTATGCTTCCGGCGTAAAGTGTTTGACCGATTCAACAGAATTGTTGCAGAACGTTCATTAGCTTCCAGTGAATGCCAAACAGTCGTAAAGACTCAAAGATCTGAGCCGAAGGAGAGATGTCAGCATTTTATTTAAGATGCCATGGAATAGGTGCAAGTAATAGAGCACAAAGGCAAAATGTCTTTATTAAAATGGAAAATCGTTGAATTTTGCTGATTTGAATCTTACTCAGTGGCGACTCGTCAGCTCAGGAACAAGCAATGTTGCAAAAGTTTCATAGAGCTAAGTTGTAGGAAATTTTGTGCTGATTATTTTGGTATATAAAGATGATATACTAAAAATTGATAGTTATTGAATTATAAGCAAAAAATTGGAGAAAAACTTTTTAAAATTTTTTGGCTATAACTAAAATTCCAACAAAAATTATTGGTGGCAAACCTCAGAAATGTAATCAGCACCCAAAAAACACAAAGAAGCAACAAATTACAACTCCTCCAAAATTGGATTTAAAAAAACGACTTAACGACTGAACTACTGAGAAAAAGCTAAAAAAGAGCCAAATTAGGAAGTCGCGCCAAATGAGAAATGAATGCAATTTCAAGCGAAGAAAGGGCTGCCTTTCTCCCTCTTCTTGTTGCTCTTTGCGATAATATCGGATCCGGATCTGTAGGATGGGCAAAACTTGATGCATCTCTGGTCTGTCTCACTCTTAATTCTTGATTGATTTTCCGTCTTCTTTTCACATTTTTTATTACTTTTTTGCCATTTTCTTTGATCACTGAATTCTCAAAGTGGAAAAGTAAGCCAATTAGAATAAAAACGAAAACGAAATCTTTTAAAATAATTTCAAGGGGGACTGCAGCTCTTATGGACGAACCGCCACTGTTCTTACTTCAAGAAAATCTGTACGTAATAGATTTTGTTTAATCAGTTATAAAGTTTGATATTGATGGTGTATTTGAACTCTTTTTGATATGCAATATTATTTATTAAAAAGAAAAAGAAACAGAAAATATTAATTTGCTAGTAACTACTGATTGATTAATACATTCTAGAAACCTTTCTTTACTAGTGTTTTGGAAATGTTGATGCATTCTAAAACAAATCGCAATATTACATTTAATACACGTTCATATAATGTTTAACTTATCTACAAAATAAGGCAGAGATAAAAGTATAATAAATGACCATTTAACCTTTTACCTCCACCAACAGTTCCAAAAAGTACTAAAGAAAAAGTGGCTCTCTTTTTTCAGAAAACATTAATCATCAAGTAATTATGAAAAAATTTCAAATTTTGTCCTACAAATCCTGTTTAATCATATATGTTTAGTGTCCTAAATGCAGATATCAAAACAATAGTGAAATGTTTAATTATATCATGCTGACTTAAAAAAGCTTGTTTATTTTTTCTATAATAAATTCGTTGCTGATAATGTTGTAGTTTAAATTGTAATTTTTGTGAAAATATATACCGAAAATAAGAAAAATTTTGAATGTTGTAATTTCTAATTAAAATATTTGCCTGAAATTGTTTTTGGTTTTAAATCGGTAAATTGCAAGTCTTATTGCTGACATATCATAGTGCAATTATGGTGATTGTAACGGATATTCTGAATTTTTCAGTATTCAATAGATAAAAATCTCCTAAAAAATAAAATTCTTCGCTACAACTTTAATTATTGAAATACAGTTTTATCACCAATATAAGGCATCTGTAATATTACGTTCAAACAGTTATAGAATTTAATTTTTTTACGGAATCATGAATAAGAGAACCTGTTCATTTGATGTTTCCTTGGGAGTAACCACCCTATGCAACACTGAAGTCTTGCAATCGTTGATAAAAAGATTCAAATGCGGATTCCAAGCCTCCTTGTGGCAACTCCTCCACTGCATTCATTGCTGCACTTCTTCGGAACTTGAGAACCATCGTCCTTAATCAAATTATACATCCCAGAAAAAAAAAGAAAATCACATGGTGCGAGATCAGGGGAATAAGCTGGTTTTGAACGTACTGCAATGTGAATCTTTTGCAGGTAATGTGATACCAGGATGGACCTTTGAGCTGACACCTTATAATGGTGAATCATTCAGGACCTGGCCATCTTCGCGGTGGGTATTTTTGAATGCCTGTAATCACCAGCTTACGACATGCTCTGTACGAATTTGGGATGGATGAAACCTGCTCTGAATAGTCGATCATATGACACTTTATTTGTTCAGCGGGAAACGGCATCAATCTTTTACATTTGGAATATATTTATACAGTTCCAGAACTTTCTGAACGTTTAAGTATAACTTCGGGTTCTGAGTTCAGGGGGTTACAGCGGCATCTGTGTATAAGCCAACATAGAGCCATCAATAATTATTTTTAAAATAGGGATATATCAGGGTGCAACTAATTAATGGAGAAAATTTATTCCATGTGCAGATTAACAACAGCACCGTAGCAGTTCTAGCGCATAAAGATTCGCTAAATTTAACTAGACGATTGCAAGCACATGCTGCAGGGATGCGATTACGACTTCAGTCCACAACCAAGGTAGCACAACATGTTGCACGATATTGTACTATATTAGTCTATGTTATAAAATATTATATGGTATTGTACAATATTATACAATATTGAGAATATCGTTCAGTAAAATTCAAGATTGTACAATATCTTTGCACTACTGGGGAATGTCTCAGCGATTCAACAAAATTGTTGCAGAACTCTCATTGGCGCCTTTGTAGATGCCACACAATTATAGGACACCAAGATCTGAACCAAAGAAAATATATCAGCACTTCACTTAAGAAGAAATAGAATTGGTAGAAGTAATAACACTTCAAAGGGGCAATTATTCTTTAAAAAAAATTGTCGTTTTTAGAGGATTGCTGTCTTAGTTCAAGAAGAGTTGACTGTAAGAATTGGTAGAAGTAATAACACTTCAAAGGGGAAATTATTCTTTTTTAAAAAAATTGTCGTTTTTAGAGGATTGCTGTCTTAGTTCAAGAAGAGTTGACTGTAAGAATTTAAGATTGGTGTTAAAGTGTTAAATCTGATAATGCTGACTTGTTAAAACCCTTCATGATAGGCTATATGTTTTAGTAAATATTAGGAAATGAAATTCAGTTTCCTTTGTATATCTTTTCTAAATGGTTTATTAAATGACAATACATTTTACTTAATTAGTTTTTAATAAACATTGGAAAATATAGGAAATATCGTGAATTGTGTGATTTTTTTATTTGATTCCACAAAAAACTGTCAGGAAATAAAGCTTTTCTTAGCCGCTTAACATATTTGTGGGCAGTCGAATGAAATTATAAAGCAAATGAGAATAATCAATGCACCAATAACCATTACTTAAAAGAGCCTAATAATTTCAAAAAATTAAAGCAGTGCAGAATTGAATACATGATAATGTGTCTTATAAATATGAATGTTATAGCATTCATTTCATTTTTCCTCACAATGTTATGTTATAGCATTACGTCCAGAAAAATATTAATAATTTTTACATTATTAGTTATTAAAATTATTTATTCACAATTTAATTATATATTACTTATTTAATCATTAAAATTATTTATTAACAATTTAATTATTTATTAATTATTTAATTATTAAAATTATTTATTAACTATTTAATTATTTATGAATTATTTAATCATTAAAATTATTTATTAACAATTTAATTATTTATTAATTATTTAATTATTAAAATTATTTATTAACTATTTAATTATTTATGAATTATTTAATTATTAAAATTATTTATTAACAATTTAATTATTTATTAATTATTTAGTTATTACAATTATTTATTAACAATTTAATTATTTATTATTTATTTAATCTTTAAAATTGTTTATTAACAATTTAATTATTTATTAATTATTTAATTATTAAAATTATTTATTAACAATTTAATTATTTATTATTTATTTAATCGTTAAAATTATTTATTAACAATTTAATTATTTANNATTTATTTAATCGTTAAAATTATTTATTAACAATTTAATTATTTATTAATTATTTAATTAATAAAATTATTTATTAACAATTTAATTATTTATTTATTATTTAACTATTAAAATATTTTATTAACTTAAATATGTAATACTTATCATCAGCACAATACTTTTGATAAGTGCAATTGAGTCAAGTCAATTTAAAAGGCAGACTACTTTTTAAACATTCGTTTAGAACAACAAAGTGGCACTCATCGTTAAGAATTTTGTAATATTGAAATTTATGATGTGTAGCCCTTCTCCTCGATGTGCGACCATCCGTATTCACGACCACAAAAGATGAGTTTCAAATTTCAAAATAAAACATTATTACTATCTGTATTTTTCCCCCACCGTACACACAATACATATGCATTTTTCACATTAGGTGCAAAAATTATGTGTACGCAGATTTAATTTTTGTGTTTCATGACATTTTTTTAACCGGTTTGAGTGAAAATAGTGTTGAAAAATAAAATTCCGAGTTAACCTTTCAGCGGGCGCGCTATAATATTTTACACGAGCAGGCGCGCGTCGTAATTTTTACGACGCCTTTTCTTCCTTTTTACTATGACAATTGTAAGTTATTTGATGGTAGTAATAAGAGACACGTCATCAAGAATGAAAATTAATTTTAATATTTGCAAAATCTAAAAATATGCTGTAATCAGAGAAGGTAAATAGCATAGGAATGCCCCTTCCTGGCCGAAGCCGTCCGGTTGATCAGATGAGGGCCGCGTGAAGTAGCCCCACCCAATATGGAGCCGAAAGTCCCTATTATCGGTATCGGTAAAATCTCAACCGACTCTGCTACATTAACTCCCATTACTACCTTATTTCAAGTCATGATATTCAATCTAATTCAATTTTCAAGTGCATTCAACTCGATACACACACAAATATATATATATACACATATATATACATACACATACATATATACACACACACATATATATCTCCAAAACATAAAGTTTTCTGAAGTTTACGAAAAATAGAACATTGATTTACCATAAGTAAACCAACAGAAATAAAAGTATAGATCAGGACCAGTCCACTGAGCGAGTTTCATAAAGTGCTTTAACACTTGCAGAAGCTTGAGAGCGAAACTCATATATGGGAATCAACTCTTTTAAGTCTTTGTTTTTCCAGCTTTTAGGCCATACAGGTCGAAGGTCCCTCCATAGTTCACACTGCAAAATTGCATGGGATACAGATTCAATATTTTGTCCACATTGACATTCAGCTGATCAGAGAAGGTAACGAGGTTTAATAATTTTATTTTGTATTAGGCAAAATATAATAAAAATGACTATAATACAAACTTAGATTGTATTGCAAAGACTTTTTTCTTAGTTTCTTATCACTGTCCTTGCATTCGAAACATTGAACTTTGGTTAGAGAGTGACGCTTGTAAGTATACATGTTGCACCTACTGCATTTCATGAATTTTGATGATCGTTTTCTTTCTTCAAACACAAAACCACAAGATCTCAATGCTGGTAGGTATTCACTTGCTTTTTCAGGTTTTGATGTATAATTTAGACTTAAAGACATGGTATTGTCATACAGCCATGATCACATTTTTTGGGCTCAAGTAGTAAGATGTTTTTTCATAAGACTGAGGGCTAAGGTTTTCAAGAAAGTTCTTAGGCTTGGTGGATTATTAGAAGGCTTATTACGTATTAAATACTTTCGACAACGTAAACTCAAATATAAAATCGCCGTAATGAGCACCTGATATGTAATTACCAAACTGAAACATTAAGACGTGAAAAAATTATCAGATTACACGAGCGAGCGCGCGGCGTTAACTTTACGACAGAAGCATAAAACTGTATGGAATCACCTTGAAACTAACCCATTTAATCCTGAAGAGAGAGGACACATTAAGGAATAGTAATGACTTTCAGACATTTTTGTCTCAAAATCTGAGAACAAGGTATGCAAAATTCTTTTCTAGTAAAATTTGCGCATGCGCGCCCGCTGGAAGGTTAAGACCTGTCAGTCGGGACAGAACTCGGTAGTAAGTCGAAGTGCAGCTGTATTTAATATCTATCACATACATGTCCTAATTGTTCTCGGATTAAAATGCCACGCTCAAACTGACTGGCATGGCCTTCGACATGACAACATCTCTAACAGAGCAGCTTTTGAATAATGAATGGCCGCCGAGTAAACTACAAATGAATACATCAGAAAGCAGCTGATTAACGTAGAAATCGAATTTCCGAGTGCACCTTGCCCATGCAGATTCGTTAAATCTAACTAACCGATTCTTAGAGCATGCTGGAGACGTACGATTACGGTTTCGGCCTAAAGTGTTTGATCGATTAAACAGAATTGTCGCAGGACATTCATTAGTCTCCTTTCGATGTCCAAACAGTCATGTGGGTTCAAAGATATGAAGCAATTGAAATCTGCTGATGATGATATGAGTAAACTACAAACGAATACATAAGAAAGCAGCTGATTGGTGCAGAAATCAAATTTCCGAGTGCACCTTGCCATGCAGATTCGTTAAATCTAACTAACCGATCCTTAGCGCATGCTGGAGACGTACGATTACGGTTTCGGCCTAAAGTGTTTGATCGATTAAACAGAATTGTCGCAGGACATTCATTAGTCTCCTTTCGATGTCCAAACAGTCATGTGGGTTCAAAGATATGAAGCAAATGAAATATGCTGATGATGATATGAGTACACTACAAACGAATACATAAGAAAGCAGCTGATTGGTGCAGAAATCGAATTTCCGAGTGCACCTTGCCATGCAGATTCGTTAAATCTAACTAGCCGATTCTTAGCGCATGCTGGAGACGTACGATTACGGTTTCGGCCTAAAGTGTTTGATCGATTAAACAGAATTGTCGCAGGACATTCATTAGTCTCCTTTCGATGTCCAAACAGTCATGAGGGTTCAAAGATATGAAGCAAAGGAAATATATCATCATTTAATCCTACATGTAATAAAATAGGCGTAAATAACTAGAATCGAATTCGAAATGAATTTATTAAACTCGAGGTTGACTATATTTTGTTGACTGATGTCTTGTTCCAGAAGAATTGTTTGTTTTGAAGATTTTCAGTTTGAAACCGATCCCTGTTTTATCTTTTGCTGATGTATCGTATTTTTAGTGAGATATGAATAAAATAAATATTTATTGAATAAATCCGTTTGTAAGAAAAGATATGACGATTTCTGAGACTGTCGATTTGTTAAATCTAATTTTAGAAATTCTAGAAGCAAAATGATATTGGAGCAACTGAAAGCAATTGATGATAAAGAACACCAGGTGGCAACAGTAACTGAATTGTTCAAATGTGGAAAGTAAGTCAATAGGGGATGATTTCTATCCATATATATTAATATAACAAAGCAAATTCAACATTAATAAAAATTGTAATTCCAATATGAAATGCTAGAAATGCCTATTTTTAAGAACAACTTTGGAGATTTGTGCACAACTCTAAAGAATAATAACTTCAAGTAACTTCCACAATAAATGATTGAAGAAACCAAAAAGGCATATTATTTGTAATCTTTTTATCTTTGCAATTAGTACTCATGCAACGAGTAAAAATAACCATTAGAGTTATTTCTCGGATTTGTTGAGATTATAATTCTAAATATTATTTATTCGTATTCCTTTGAAACGGGTAACAATGATAACATTAACATTATCAATTTTGAGCTGAAAATTTGTTCAAAACAAATATTAGGATTTTTTTCAGCTATTGTTTTCCTTTAACTCTTCTTTCGATTGTAATAACTCTGTATTTAAGTTGACACAGTAGTTAACTTAAATTTATACAATCCTTTTATATTACTTAAATCGATAAAACTCATTACTAAACGTTTAAGTCAATGAAAGAAATAGGTGATAGTAATCAATCGTAAGAATAGCAAAAATGATAGCAGGAAAGCTGAATGAAGAATAAAACGCAATATATAAAAATACTTATTCAGATTTTTAGCATTCGAAATCGAACACAATAATTTCGCTTTAAGAATACGATGTTAAGATTTACAGAAAACCACACCCATTTGAGAGAAATCTTCACAATTTCAGAAAGATTTTGACGCAGTTCCGAAACAAAATAACTTCAGTCAACTGAAACAATATTTCCTGCAAAATGAGCAGCATCAGCTAACTCTTGATAGACCGTTTCAGGAGACAATAGCTTCCCTCCCACTCTTTTGATGGCGTTCCGCAAATTCACCCTCCCTCCAGCAAGTGGGTGCACCATCGTCCAGCCCCTGCAGGCGAACTAAAAGGAATAAATGAAGTGGATGAAGCCGGTCGCTCAATCAAGAAATTCGGTTAAGGGGAGGAAGTGACAAAGCAATCAGTACCGAGCAAGAAGAAAGAAAAGTCGAGTCGAAGGAGGATTAAGGTTCCAGGCGACGAGGTATCAGGTCGTTTTCAAAGAAATAAACCTGTCCCCCAGAATTCCGACAAACGAATGCAATTAGGAAAGGTGGGAAGACAGAAAAAAGGGCCTCGAAAAAGATAAGATGGTCTTATTGTGAACTACCAAAAGAAAGAAACTGAATGATTTTTGGCAACGATTGACAAATTGATCTGAAAAAATTACGTTCCCTTTCTGGAGTATAATTTTAGAAATAATAATGCTATCTTCAAAGTAAACAAAGACAAACTGTATAAACTAGAATTTATAATGTTCTCTTCAAAATAAACGAAGGAAAACGGCAAAATCTAGAAATTATAATGTTCTCTTCAAAGGAAACGAGAAAAACGGTAAAAACTAGAAAATATAGTGTTCTCTTCAAAGAACACAAAGAAAAAGAACTAGAATATATTCAGAATATTTTTTTCTCCTCCTCTGACTCAATCTTAATCGGGACTTTTTAAATTATGGAAATCGATCGTTAAAAGTAAAAATCATATCTTCAATGTTAAATCAAAATGTCGTTTGTAAAATATGCAAATACATTTTATGGATGCAAAATAATTCCATTTGTTAGCTTCATACGCTGTTTAATTGTTGTATGTGATTTGTGAATGTTGTACCTTTTCACAGGAACTACAGTACGTCAATAGTGGTTAAAATTGTTACATTAATATTTCATATATTTTGCTGTGTGGTGAATTTTTGTGTTTGTGGGGAAAAAAATTAAGAAGAAAAAATAGCGGTTCCTGAACTGATCTATTTTATTAGAATTTAGTAATAACTATGTTCCAATAAAATTATCTTTATTTGCTGGCAGTAATATTTCCTTTCAGTATTTATTTTTTTCATCCAAACACATTAGGAGCTTTTTAATTTTTTAAGTTATAAACAGATCATGATTGGATAACTTTTTCATCGTTTTCTCATGCTTTTGTTTAATGCGTTATGCAATAATATGCATCATCTTATAGCTGTGGAAATATATTTCTACGTGATATTTAGTAGTGTTCCGTCGGTAATGACAGGAATATTTCATAAACATTGTTTTGAACATTAAATGCTTTCACATATGCGTAATAAATTTAAAGAAAAGAATTTAATTTGGCCGATATTAATTTATTTTTTTACATTCTTGCTTTTCATTAATTTTTCCTTCAATTATAATAATAATGGATTTATATTTTAGTACTAATCAACGTAAATTTATACAAGCATTTTGCATCATGTAAGTTGATAAAACTTATTACAAAACATTTAGACCCCTGAAAGTAATAATTGAAGTAACTAATCATCAGGGTAAAGAAGAGGATTGCCTAAGGGCTTTTAGCAGAATGCAAACAACAAAAAGTAATCTTTATTCTGATTTTTTAATATTTGATAACGCATATGAAAATTGCAATCTTGGTATACGATGGAAAATTTTACATTAAATCACCTACGTCTTAACGGAATCTAGGAATTTTTTCAATTCTTGTCTTCTTTTAAGAAAAATATATTGAGTCCGTTTATAATATTTAATTAAATCTCATTATAAAACGTTTAAGCAAAAGAAAGAAATAGGTGAAAGTAGTCTTTCATAAGATTAGCAAAAATGAAGAATAAAACGTATAGAAAAATATCCTTATTCAGAATTTTAGGACGCGAAATTGCACTCAATAATTTCACTTTAAGTATACGATGTTAAGATTTACAGAAACCCACACTCATCTGAGAGAAATCTTCCCAATTTCAGAAATATTTTGTCGCAGTTCCGAAACAAAATAACTTCAGTCAACTGGAACAACATTTCGTGAAAACTGAGCATCATCATCTAACTCCTGATAGACCGTTTCTGGAGACAATAGCTTTCCCTCCCACTCTTTTGATGGCGTCCCGCATCTTTCACCCTCCCTCCAGCAAGTGGGTGCACCATTGTCCAACCCCTGCAGGCAAACTAAAAGAAATAAATAAAGTGGATGAAGCCGGTCACTCAATCAAGAAATTCGGTTAAGGAGAGAAAGTGACAAAGCAATCAGTACCGAGCAAGAAGAAAGGAATGTCGAATCGAAGGAGGATTAAGGTGCCGGGCGACAAGGTATCAGGTCGTTTACAAAGAAATAAACCTGTACCCCAGAATTCCGACAAACCAATGCAATTAGGAAAGGTGGCAAGACAGAAAAAAGGGTTTTGAAAAAGATAAGATGGTCTTATTGTGAGCTACCAAAAGAAAGAAACTCAATAATTTTTGGAAACGATTGAAAAATTGATTCGAAAAGATTACATTCCCTTTTTGCAGTATAATTTTAGAAATAATAATGATCTCTTCAAAGTAAACAAAGATAAACTGTAAAAGCTAGAATATATTCAGTATATTTCTTTTTCCTCCTCTGGTTTAATCTAAATCGGGACTTTTTAAATTATAGAACTCGATCCCTAAAAGCAAAAATCATATCTTCAATGTTAAATCAAAATGTCTTTTGAAAATATGCAAAGACATTTTATTAATGCACAATACTTCCACTTGTTAGCTTCATATAGCTTGTCAAATTGTTGTATGTGATTTGTTATTGTTGTACCTTTTCACACAAAATGCAGTATGTCAATAGTGGTTATAATTGTTACATTAATGTTTCATGTTTTGCTGTGTAGTGAATTTTTCTATTTGTGGGGGAAAATGAAGAAGAAAAAACAGCGGTACCTGAACTGATCTATTTTATTAGAATTTAGTAATATCTATGTTCCAACAAAATTATCTTTGTTTTCTGGCAGTAATATTTCCGTTTTGTATTTATTTTTTCATCCTAACACATAAGGGTCTTTTTAATTTTTTAAGCTTTAAACGGATCATGATTGGATAACTTTTTCATCCTTTTTCCATGCTTTTGTTTAATGCGTTATGCAATGATATGATCAGCTTATAGCTGTAGAAATATATTTCTAAGTGATCTTTATTAGTGTTCCATCGGTAATGATAGAAATATTTCACAAACATTGTTCTCCACATTAAATGATTTCAGATATGCGTAATAAATTTGAGGAAAAGAATTTAATTGGCCAATATGAATTTATTTTTTTACATTCATTATTTTCATTAATTCTTCCTTCAATTATAATAAAAATGGACTTATATTGCTTTACTAATCAACATAAATTTATACAAGCATTTTGCATCATGCAAGTTGATGAAACTTATTACAAAACATTTAGAACCCTGAAAGTAATAAATGAAGTAACTAATCATCAGGGTATATAAGAGGTTTATATAAAGGCTTTTTGGAGAATACAAAACAACAAAAAATAATCTTTATTCTGATTTTTTAATATTTGATAACGCATTTGAAAATTGCAATCTTAGCATACGATGGAAAATTTTACATTAAATCATCTACGTCTTAACGAAATCTAGGATTTTCTTCAATTTTTGTTTCTTTTAACTCTTCATTTCGTTTTTAACAGTTATGTATTTAAGTTGATACAGTGAGGAAGATTAATATATAGAGTCCTTTTATAATATTTAAATTGATAAGTCTCATAGAAAAATGTTTAAGCCAAAGAAAAAAATAGGTGAAAGTAGTCTTTCATGAGAATAACAAAACTGATCACAGGAAAGCTGAAAGTAGAATAAAACGCAATAGACAAATATCAATTAAAGAAATACGTGATAGTAATCTGTTGTAATAATAGCAGAAACAATCGCAGGAAAGC
>BGPR01002560.1:152965-171867 GCA_013235015.1 Araneus ventricosus | reverse complement strand
TATCTCACAAAAGTCTTCGTACACTTTAAAAAGAATCTCTACATATTAGTAAATATTCTAATTTTTCGTTAAATTAATATTTAGTAGGATATCCTTTAGCAACCACAACAGCTTTTAAACGTTTGGGAATAGATTTCATCAGTTTTTTTTGTAATTTCTGCATCAACGTCCATCCATTCTTCCAACATTACTGTTTGTAGTTCGCTTTTCGTTTTAATGTCGTGTTTTAGTACTCTAACCTCCAGTTCTCTCAAAATATGTTCTATTGGGTTTAAATCTGGCGATTCAGGTTTTTTCAAATTTTGTGGACAATTATAGAGATACCAGAGGCGAATGTTGAGAGCCGTGTACTTAGGATCGTTATCTTGATAAAAAACAAAGTTGTTTCCAATACCCAAATTTGCTCTGAGCTGCCACTCCATGACATCCCAAATGTGCTCCTTCGGATTAAGATCCGGCGAGTTAGGTGGCCAGGACATTAAGTGGAATTCATCAGTATGCTGCTCGAACCACTCCAACACAATCCGAGCCTTGTGACATGAGGCGTTGTCCTGCTGGAAGATTCCATTTCCAGTTGGGAAGACAAACGTTATGTAAGGGTGCAACTGATCCGCAATGATGTTCAGACAGTTCGCAGCTTTCATGGTCTGCTCTACCACAACTACGGGTCCCAGAGCCGCCCATGAGAACGTTTCCCAAAGCATAATACCGCCACCACTAGCTTGTGTATGACCTGCTGTACAAGGGGGAGCAACTGTTCGCCTGGCAGACGGCGTGCCCTGACACGACCATCGACGTGACAAATGAGAAATCTGGATTCATCCGACCAGGCAACTCTCTTCCACTCATCCATGGTCCAATCTCGATGTTCCTGGGCCCACTGTAGGCGTAGTTGAGACGGCGCTTGGTCAGCAAAGGCACACGAGTGGGACGTCTGCTGAACAGTCCCATATCCAACAGTGTCCGCTGAACTGTGTGTTCCGAACACTTGCGCTTGGACCTGCATTGTATTGGGCTATCAGCTGAGCCACTGTCTGGGGGCGATTTTGCTTTACCAAGCGGGACAGACTCCGACGTCCTTTTTCTTTTATGACGCGTGGACGACCAACACCTCGGCGTCTACTGCTGGTGTCACCGTCATTTATCCACTTTGCATGAATACTAACAACGGCAGATCGTGAAAAACTTACCAGTCGTGCAGTTTCGGTGATACTCGTTCTGAGTCTTCGAGCCATTACGATCTGCCGTCTCTCAAATTCGCTTAGATCAGCAGCCTTTCCCATCACTCGCAAAAGTAAGTGCAAGAATGATTACTTACCTTCTCCAGCAGCAGTTAAATACCATCCTCACTTAACCACGTGCCCTCCACGTCATCCAGACGAGTTCATTGAAAAATGTGGGGAAGGTCATAATGTTTTGGCTCGTCAAAACGCTAATGTACGTGGCACAGAAAAGAGGTTAATTTCTCTTTTGTCGATGGCAACGATCGGTTTGTTTATGAAACAGAACCGGTAGCCATGTTAGGCATAATTTGATAAGTATAGCCTGCTACTATATTTGATCTGGTTTAAAATAACCTTTTCTTGAGAAACAATGAGTTTAAAACTTAGAGTTCACAATATTTCTTATAATATAACGAAACTTTGGATGAAATTATTATAAAGAGATCAGTTAGAAATGAAGCAGATGGGCTCAAGCAGAAAACGTTCAGATCAACGTCAAAATAGTTTAAGTCAGCGAAAGGGAAATCGTGTTAAATACAAAAATTGAGGTGAACATCATGGAGGTTATTATTGTCAACATTGTATATTAGGTACTTTTCCGTTAAACACACACCACTTGGCACCTTTTTTGTCTTGGCGAATTTTCTTGGAGCGCTGAATAGCCACCTTGGCTCAACTTCGTTCTTGACGCTGACACGAGCTGTATTTTTGGCTAACTGAAGCGTCAGCAGCCAGAATGTGCTAATTTTGCCGAAAATGCACGGTGTGCATATAACATATATGAGCGGGGTCAGCTAGTTTTTAATAAAACTGTTCTCAAATTTAAAGTGTTTTTGATGTATTTTCCATAAATATTGGTAATATTGGTGTCAGTTCCTATCGAAAATATAGCTTTTTTGATTCTTCGCCATAAGATTTCATTTTGTTGTATTAATTATTTCGACTACTGTTTTTTAATTAATAGTTTTGTTTCATAATTTTTCATAACTAGATTCTTGATAGAAGTAAAGACAAAAATAATATATTTTCATTTATTGAAAAAATATTCAATAATTGACCCTTTTATTATATTCCCTTTAACCTTTTAAAGGGTCATTTGTTCATGTATTGTTATAGTAAAATGGCTTTGGGATCGAGATTCTATTAAGAAAGGAAAATAATTTAGTTTATTCTATGAAAATTAATTTTTTGTTAATTAATTTTGCTAATTAATAATTAATTATCAAGTCCAGACACTTCGTTATGGTTTGAGAAAAGAAATTGGAACATCTCGGTTTTTGTTCCATCGAAAAAATTGGCAAGCACTTATGCCAACTTTTAAAAATGCATTAAAAATTTACTGAATTTGGTGGTGAGTATACTTACACGACTTATAAAAGGTTAACATCCTGAATTTTATTTTAAGGGGAGGACATTTTCACACCTGAAACAGATGTTCTTTCAGATGTGAAAATTTCTTCAACCGACTCTGCGACTAAGAAGACAACAAACGGTTTTAAATGCCAGAAATACTTGATGCCGTAAAAATGAAAGATCTGAAGGAAATTATTTGAGACGAACTACCAATGTTCCAATAAAAGTATTTCAATCGTCTGTCATTATAACAGACTCTTGAGAAAAAGAATATAATTGCAGTTAAAACATTACTTCGAATTTTATGACCATGTTCTTGAATCCAATTTATAGAGAAGAAATATAAATGGTGATTCACGCATCTGATAAAATACATAAAGATCTTGCGGCGAGAACAACAGATTTCAGAAACTACATTCACAAGCAAAGGAATATCATTTTCCCATTAAGACCTGCAAAGTGGTGAGTTCTATAGTTCTATTATGCTAAATTTATATTTATTAAAAATATAGTTTATTTGCATAGTAAAATTTCACTGAGCGCTCTTAAATTCTGAGAACGATTTTGATTTTAAATTAAACATCAAGACGAAAAAAAAAAAAAAAAATATTTGAAAATCTTTGAAACGAAAAATCGTCTGTGGTGTTTAATAGCGTACAAATCTATGCGTTATCTAACTTTTACGTGTTTTCTCTAAATAAAGAGAAGTATTTGCATTCAGAGAATTTAAAAAGCATTAAAAATACTGCAGATTTCAAAGAATAAAATAAGAGTAAAAATATGATATCTCTTTTAATAATGAGTTATTATTCTTAAATATATCTATAATATAAAACAGAAAATACATGTGTCTGTCTGTGTGTCACAAGAACTCCACCTAAACGGTGAACGGTGGCGAGACATGATATTTGCATACGACATTCTGGGGTTCATTTCTAGGTCAACTGTGCTATTTTCAACTTATAGAATTAAGTAGTTCTTAAGATATTTAACTAATATCGGAAATTAGCCGCTGTTAAGCCTAATGTTTAGACGCTTTTTGCCCAAAACTTCTGAACTTATTTATTCCACGACAATTATTTTTGCACTATCTTAAAGAACAAAGAATTATCTTTTTAATGATACTAATTCCATTGCGGTAAGAGTTTTCTCTGACTTTTATTAATGTTTCAAAATTTATTTTTAACGCAATTTCTAACAATACCTTCTATTCTCATAAAATTAAACTCAAGCCAGTTTACTGTTTCATCAAATATTTCATTCACGTGCATTTGCCACTGTTAAAGTTAATATAAGAAAATATTGTTTTCTTTTGACATTAATTCCAAGGGAGACTTTGCACAAAGATGATTCATATAGAGTCGAACTTCGATTAACCGTCATCATCGGACCGGGGCTGTGACGGATAACCGAATAGACGGATAACAGAAATTTCTCAATATATATCCTCAATAAAATCCTTTATAAATGAATAATATATGCATATTGTATTTTATATTACAAAACGATCAATATAAACTTGAACAAAAGAGTAGAAATGTACGGAAATGTATTGCAATACTATAAACCAACCAATACCTTTTTCAGACGATGATATATAGAAGATATTAACGGTTAAACGAGTGATAATTTACTGTACCATCTTAAAGAGCAGAAAATTTTCTTTTTACTGATCTGAATTTAAGTGTCACATGTTCTTTCTCCCCAAATTTTAATAAACATTTCGAAATTGATTTCAAACAAAAATTTGTAACAATGATTTCTGTTATTACAATTAAATTCAAACCACTTTATATTTTTATCAAAACCTTTATGCACGTATTTTTACCACTATCAAAGTTATGATTAAAAAAATATTGCTTTCTTTGAATATTAACAGAAATGCAGAATCTTGATTTCCGCTTTTATTTCGTAGCATGATCTCTTTCATTATGTGTGCACCACAATCCAATGACGTTAATTATTCTCTCTATGCGATCTTTAATTTAATTTCACCAATTTTAAAATGATCCTAATGAAGGTGCAAAATTATTATTATAAAGTTCGGCTCCTACCGGAAGGAGAGGTCTAATAAGAAGAAAAAGAAAGAACACTATGCGGTGTTTTTCGGTCAGTCACACAAACACTAAAGAGAAGAAAATTGTAGTCTAGATCAGTGGTTCCAACCCATGGGCTGTGACCCACTTATGGGCCTCGGATAGCGTATTAGTGGGCTAATTCAGTGGAGATTCAAAAGTTTTTTCTAGTTTTCTTGCTTCATAAAACAATATATCTTTATTCCTTTTATAGTAAGCTTTTAATTATTAGCATATATAATATGCAGGATGATTATAAATTATTGGACCCATTTTCAAAATTAATAAAAAAACCCCTAATGATGTTACAGCTAACGGTGTTTTAAAAATGAGAGCATTTTAAAAGTTTCTTTTCCATATAGGTAACGTGCGGTTACGGTGGTCAAGGGGGTCGTGAATTATTGGTCATCTCCCATTTTTGAAAGTCATTATCTGCGAAACTTTTAATTCTAGAAGAAAAATAAAAACATGTATTTGTAGGGAATCTTACGCTCTTTAATTTGTTATATCAATTGTAATTCGAAAACTGAATAGTTTTTGAGATATTCAAGAACAACTAAAAAAGGAAACCAGAAAATGCGCATCGGCTTCTGTCGAACGGTAGCCATTGCGTACGGAACTCTCTCGCTGTAGCAAATTTAGAACGCCGTAACGCCGCGTTACCTACCTGAAAAATTTTTAAATTGATCTCTCATTTAAAAAAATCCATAGTGTAATATTATTAGATTTTTTTAATTAATTTTTTAAATGTGTCCCACAATTCTTAGACACACTGTATATATGTATTACAAGTGTTTGTATTTTTTCACATGTATATTTAGTCTGCGGGTCTCAAAATATTTTTTACACAACAGGTGGTCAGCAAAACCGAAAAGGTTGGAAACCGCTTTTTAGATAATGGCAATAAAAATGAAGATATTAAAGAGCTACTGTTGTTGCGATAGCAGTGATGGGAGAGGGAAAGGGACTACCAAGGACAATTAGATTCTTACCAAGTGGTTCAAACTATGGAGAGAAAAAGAAAAGAGGGGTTTTGCTGCTGGCCGAGGATGTCAGAGAACATCGATTCGTACCAGGCCAAAGGGATGAGACGGAATAGGAGTGGACGAACACAAATTAATGAAAGACGCAGCTAGGAATAACCGTTTTATTACATTGATAGTGTTATAAGGACTTAGACTTGAAAATATTTATATCCTAGCAAGGCTGGGTATATCAGCTAGTATTATATATTAAAGAAATTTGAAATTTTCTAGTTAGTCTATTGGTTATTTCGATCTGATTTTCCAGCTTCCATTTACAAAAAAATCCCTTTTACTAATTTATGTAATCACATCCAAAGAGCATTAGCAAATGTGGAAAAATTGTTCCATGAGAATCATTGTTATGAGCATGGAAAGTCGTTTCCCAGCAATGTTAGTTATATGGTTGGGAAGACAGTCTTACAGGGGTAAGTATGAAATGACCGGCAGCAGCCAGGCGACGAACTTTGCGATCATTTTGGCGACTTTGGCGATAAATCGAAAATTCCCGAAAAGGCGATAATTTTCTCGATATCTTTATATGGGGCCGAGATTCGGATTTCTCCAGATGGTTCCATGTGATGTCACGGTCTGTCGGGGAGACTATAAAAAGACCGTGCTCGGGTCAAAGAGTAGTAGTAGAATGTTGATCGACTTGAACCTATTGCTCGACTGGGATAGCATTTGGAGTACGAACGCCTTTGGAATCTCTTTGGAGTTTTATTCGCTGTGCGCGCTAGTAAGCTGTTAGACGCAGAGCGGTATTGAAAGTGCTGTCGCTGTTCTTATTAGTGAATTGCTGACTGTTTGTCTACTGTCTTTGCTGTCGAATCTGTGCAAGTGCTGTTTTTCTTGCTACATGCGCTTCGTGTTTTCCGGAATATTCGAGAATCAAGTGTCATTCTCCGTTATCCTACTTGTTGGACTGTTTTCACCGTATACACATAGGACGATTTTTGTAACATTTTAATGCTTTCATGGCATTAGTTAGCATCTAATTATGTACACATTTTGTTTAATTTCTAAATTCTTCTTTTTCCAATTTATTTCATAAAATTTTAGTTTGATTTTACAAACGTAAGAAAAAGTTTTTAATATGACAGTTCATATGATTTTCAAAGATTAAAGAGATCTGCGAAAATCACCTCAGATATTGACGCAGCTCCATCTCTTGACGAAAATGTAATTTTTTTTCTTTACATTTTACTTCTTTTTCCTTTCTGTATGACTTCGTAGAACGCATGACTTGTATTTTTTCAAGTGATTCACTCATGAAATTTTACTTCGTTTCGAGCCAGAAAACCGCCTGAAGAGCTTTCTGAATAGGAGAACTTTAATTATAATAACCATGTACAGTCGCGAAAAAAACAAAAACGAAAAACGAAACATCCAGCATTTTTCTGTCATCCTTCATTGGAAATTAAAACAAAAGGTACCAAATTTCAGGAAATAACGTCTACTAAACGATTCCATATCTAAAACTTTCATAAAGGATCGTCTACATATTTATAATTGCACGAACTTCAAAATTTCCAATGGCAATTCCCATTTTTGATGACATAAAAAAATTCCTCATCAAAAATACCCCAAGATACTAATTTTGACTAATTGACCGTTAAAAGGTCGGAAGATATTCAACATTTTGTGCTCGCCATATACACTATATGCCCAAAGGTATCCGGACACTTTCAGATTTTCACAATTTTTAGAATTTCTCCGGAAAAGTTTAAGTGACTTGCCTTTAAACTTCGACCATGTAAAGAATAGACGGTAACTCACATTTTACATTGAATATTCTGTCCTTAATATTCGGCAATTAGGGGACCGTCTACAAAATGATGAAGACAAAAAAATTTTTGTCCATCCCGCTTCACAGAATATTGATAAAAAAGATGAAACTTTCAGAAGTGGTTATGTTTAATGTGCATAATACTTACAGGAATTTTCGTAGATCCAGCACAAATATTTGGGAAAACATAAAGGTTTTCTTAAAAAATCCCAAATCTTCCGCCTGTTTTTTGCTTACAACATGCAGAGTTTTCTGTTATATTATACGAAACTTACAAAAAAATGACAATATGTTAGAGAAGCATTTTGTAAAATTTTATTTGAATATTACAGGAAAGATGAGTATATTTAGTAACTAATGTTTTACTGAGCATGCGCAAAACATAGCGTAATTTTTCTTTCACAACTTTAAAGCCAGACATTCAGGGCAACTTATATAAAAAAAATTCAGTCCAATATCATTAGTATTCAGAAGGATATCGGCATTACAACGAGCAGAATTTTAGCTCCTGTCGAAGAGAAGCTAAAAGATGGGGGGTTGTACACAAATTGATATTTTGTAAACTTATATCTTTGAATAGTTATATTGAATTGTATAATGGTTAGAATTTGCTGAATACCCATGAACACTTAACAATTACATGCATAACTTAAATTCCAGCTAATTAGGCACTATAAATAACAAAAATTTTATTACTTTGATTATATTATTTACATGATTATTAACAAGTTACATATTAATACAATTTTACGGCCAAACGATATTTTTAAATTAATTTCTTTTGCGGTCAAACGATTTTTTTTATCTAATTAATTTCTTTTTTTAAAATATTATAATAATTCTACAAATATATATATATATATTTATTCGTCATAAATATTAGAAGTGTTCATGGGCATTTAGCAAATTTCTAACCACTATTAATGTTGTTCCTACAAGAAATCAATCCATTCTCCAATATTTATCTGCTCATAAAGACTCTCAGTAATCCGCGAACTAACAGACGCCTCGAGAAAGTGGTTTTCGTTGATTGGTCTAAGATGATGAAATTCAAAGCTTCATAACTTGGTAAATTTTAGTCTAACCGAGCCTATTTTCCAATCCGGTTTTTTAACCGGTTACTGGATATAAAAAAATAACCAGTTATAACCGGGACAAAAAATAACAGAGAAAACGGGTAATCGAAACAAAAAAAAAATTGGTTTTCGGTTAAAATCGGTAGGTTTTTCCCATCCTATTTCGAAGTTATTGTCATTAAGTATCGAAATTAAAATAATTAAACACCACCACCAACAAAAACGACGCAGTGACTAACTTTCACTGGGGAGAAACAATTTGCGCACACTTTATAATACTTTCATTCATGCCAATTCCAGGAAATTTCTTCGAACAGATGTATCTTGTAAGTTTTTATCATGTGTTGCAAGTGCATCCTTATGCGGAAGCATACGAGAAAGTCGGGAGGAGAACATTCTGAATTTTTCCTTTATTATTTTTTTGATGAATTTTTTGTGTTTACATCTCTTATTAAGAAATTTATAAAATTTTTAAATGATTGCATTTCATTAACATCAAATAAATCATAACAAAAATATAACAAATGTAACAAAATTCAAAATAATTAAACACCAACAACAACAAAAACGAAGCAGTGACAAACCTTCACTTGGGAGAGACAATTTCCGCACATTTTATAATACTTTCATAGATGCTAATTCCAGGACATTTCTTCGAACAGATGTGTCTTGCAAGTTCAGTCTTGTCGAAGAGATGCGTCTTGTGTCTTGTATGTGCTGAAAGTGAATCCTTATGCGGAAGCATACGAGAAAGTCGGGAGGAGAACATTCTGAATTTTTCCCATATTACTTTCTTGACGAATTTTTTGTGTTTACATCTCTTATCAAGAAATTTATAAAATTGCTAAATGATTGCATTTCATAGCAAATGCTTACTCCATTGGAAATTTGTTCAGAGTCCCCGAAATTCTATTTTGAAACCACATTTGGCGAGTAATTGTCAGATTTCTGCAAGCTGAGCGTAAATCCACATAACTCTTCACGCCTGGATTCGATTTGGTTAATGTTTTCACTCTTTACAGATTATCTCTAGCTACAAGATAATAACTATTTAAAATAAAATAAAAATATTTTTCATTAAAGTAAAGAGAGCGAAAAATTGAAGCCAAATAACTCTCACGTGAATCTAAAAAGTAATTGAAGTGTAAATTCAAGCAAATATTTATACAAAATTCTATAGAACTTAGATTTTTAAGCAAAGTTCTATTAGCATTCTAATAGAACTAGTTTATAGTTCTGATAGTTTCTATAAGTTCTATTAGCTTTCTGATTCTAAATTGCCATATATATGACTTCTCCTTTATGAAAGTATGAAAAAATATTTCTCTTTACAGAAAGAAAAGAACCAGGAGCTGAATATGTCACGCAAATTTCTGTTCGTTGCATTGGTAAGTATACCAGATTCTCACAGAAGCATTATCTACGGGCATTTAAATTTCTTCAAAACTTTTGGAAATAATCATATGTTAATGTTTCTTTAAAAATTTAGTTGTTGCATAAACAACTATTTATGCTTCAATGTTACCGTTTTCATCTATGGCGGTCTGGAAATTTCTTAGAATGTAGAAAATTACTTTTTTTACAGGGTTCTAAGCAAAAAAACATTTCTGTAGAAACAAAAAGTTACCATATTTCAAAACCTTTCTATAATATGTTGATTAAAAATGCCTTTATATATTCTGTTGTTACAAAAATAATTGCGGGTTTTACAAACATATAGTTTAGCAAGCCTTTTAAATGATTTCTGTCAAATATGTGATTTATTTCATGCGTGGTTTATCTGATCCTTAACCTCACTTCTGATGAAAGTTGTGCATAATTTTGTTTAAAGCTGTTCGTGTGATGTTGATTTTAACATAGAGTGAAAAAAAAAGAATTTTCATCATATTTTTGCTTTTTTATTTCCACAAAGTGAAGAAGGCTATTGATGATCACAAATAACTACTTGGAGCTTGTGATGTTAATGTTTAATACAGCTAATTAATTTGTCAGAACTGGTTTACAAAATTTCTTTTAGCTGCTTTTTCATTAAAAGGTGACTAGTGTTTCTATTGACCAACTCAAGTTGTTGATGGCCAAATGATTGCCATAAATGGTTCGGATTGTCGTATTTCAATGAATGAGATTTAAGAAAGGTCCCAAGTTCATTTTTCAGCCATCAACACTAATTCAAAAAAGCAAGGATTTTTAAAGAGCTTTGACATCTGTGTTCCATATTAATTGAAAGAAATTGCCTGAATACAACATATCAGATTTTTGCGGTTTACATCCAAATTGTGTTGGGAATTATCCAGTTTTAAAACGAATGAGAAATGGTGAGAAAAAAGGGATTGTTTGCCATATTATCAATTGAAAAGATCCTGCAATTAACGTGATGGACCAGCCCAAACCAGAATGAAAACAAAAATTCTTCAAAGTAAATTTATGCTGTCAATTTGGTGGAATACAATGGTATTGCAAATTTTTAGTTACTTTCAAGACACCAAACTATTAATTCAATTGTGCATTTTCAAAAACTAGTAAAATTAGATAATGTGTAATTTTACTAGTTTACTTGCAAATCTTTAAAGAATCATGTTTCTCCACGACAACAAAGGATCATGCACTTTTCTAGTGACTTGAAAAAAAATTAATGGATTTTAATTGAGAAATGATGTCGCAATTGATGGATTTTAATTGAGAAGTGGTGTCATAATCGATGGATTTTAATTGAGAAGTGGTGTCATAATCGATGGATTTTAATTGAGAAGGATTTTAATTGAGAAGTGATGTCATAATTAATGGATTTTAATTGAGAAGTGATGTCATAATTAATGGATTTTAGTTGAGAAGTGATGTCATAATTGATGGATTTTAATTGAGAAGTGATGTCATAATTGATGGATTTTAATTGAGAAGTGACATAAACATATAACATTTTGTCCTGTCAAGTTGCTATTTATTCATGTTTTCACAAAATTCTTTGAATGGTAAAAATCACTGCAATAATGATGCAGTGAGATCCCACTTGGTTCAGTTTTCTGTTGATAAGGACAAGAAGTTCTAGGAATGAGGGATAATGAAGTTGGAAGAAGGATGGCAGTTTGAAAGAGCCTTTATTGGTCAAGTTGAGCCCCAAATCGTACCATCCAATAAATTAACAGTGGACAAAAGCAGTTTCCAGCTTCTCTCCTTTATCAAAAGGTTATTTTGAGATTTCAGCAAAACGCAGTCTAGAAATTTAGGCACTAAAAACGTATGGATCGATGATACACACCTCAGCTAAGCAGGTAAAATTTGTATTCAAGTTTTTATATTAAATTTATTTAACATATAGGTGTCCGCTCAAAACATGGTCCAACACCTAATTTCATAATCGTTATAGATAGGTATATATTTCTAGTGGGAAAAATGCTTTAAATGAGGTAAGGAATTACATTTTATGCTTTACATTGTATTGCGGAATTGCATATTGTATTGCGGAAGAAATTACGATGTCTAAATTTTTATACAGCCCCTTCAGCCCTGTTAGTCATATTTAGTAAAACATTTTTAACCCGCTAATATTTATACAAAGTTCCACTCTTCTGCGATTAAAACTGACCGGGTTATGGAACTCTGAATATCACTGACTTAAACCAGTTTAGGCCATTTCAGTGGCCGCCTTGCGGAAGATTCTAACATCAATAAGTAGCGCTTGCTCTAGGCGGCCGCTTATTGGTTTAAAATCAGAAAATTCATAGCTCCATAACTCTGTCAGTTTTAGTCGTAGAAGCATGGAACTTTTCTGTTTAAAATGTTATTGTGTCAAAAATATTTTACTAAATATGACTAGTAGAGCCGAGGGGACGTATAAAAAATTTAGACTTAGTAATTTTTTCAGCAGTACATTTATTAATTCAAGCAATATAAAATATTATTCTTTATGTATAATATTTTTTCAAACTGGAAGTATATATCTATCTGTTACGGTTAAGAAATCAAATATACGGCCACGTTTAGGTGAACGCCGTATATTATTCTTATCAGAAGGAGTTTGCTTTGAGATTTAAAAAAATCTTTATGTAAAGGTCAAGGCAGTAACGATAAACATTTCAGCTCAGTAAAAGAGTGCGAAGTTATATAGGGGAGACTGGGGAAGGTTTACACACTTTTTAAACGTTTATTTTTTCTTTTAAGTCTTTAAAGTATTTCTTTCATTTTCATTACCAATTAATTAGTTAGACTTTAAGGCATGTAATGTATATTTTTAAATACTTTAAATTATTATATTTTTGTAATTATATAATTTTCTTTACCATGATGTTACCAGTATAAACTTGCCCCATGACCGGGGCAAGTTTACACACTGCCTGGGGCACGTTTACACACCACCAAAAATGATTAAATAGAAGGCTTACAGTGATTAAAATACAACAAATTAAATACAAAGAAACCTAGTTTATTTCAAAAAGTACATAATACATTATAAACAATTACGGTAAATCCTAATAGTTTTCGAAATCACTCTCGCAATTTATACAAACAAAATGTTTTGAATTGCCATCGGTAATACATTCCTCATGAGCCCACCTCTTACATTCTGTGCATTCGGTACCTACTGTTCGCCAGATCTTGATTCTTCGTATGGATTCAAACAGTAAATACACAGACAATTTTCATCGTCATCAGAATCAAAAGTTTTCTTGGTTTTTTTTGTTTCTTTTTACGCTCAAAAGTTCCCAAATTTCTTTCAGAACAAGGTTTTTCTTATTTTTAAATTTTTTATCCACACTGTTTTTTTCCATTAATATAACGTGTTCCAGTGGAGCTCACTGACTGAGACATAGTATGATGGGCTGATGTTAATTTTCTTCTTTATTGATTTCTCCTTCTCTATTTGTGAAGCATATTTTTATAGGTGTATCTGTAAGAATTGATGTTTGCCTTTTTTTCCTACCTCTGTTACTTCTTTACGTTGGCCCTGCTTTTTGAAATGGCCTCACATCTTTAGGCGTTGGGAATGACTTTGTAATGCAAGTGCCGCTTGTGCCAGCTATAACAAAAGAAATGTCGATGGGGCAAATTAACACACTGTGTAAACCTGCCCCATACACTGTGTGTAAACTTGCCCCATCGCCATTTTTTTATTATAACTCAACATATAAGCTTTACTCATAATAAAAATAATCAACTAAATAGGTTAAAATAACCACACAAAAAACAACCTAAGAGGATAATCCAAAATAAGTTATAATATTCAAATAGTACGAGCTCTATTAATGTCAATAAGTAAGGGTAGAAATTTATTAAAGTGGTAAAAAATCAGAAAAAGTTGTCCACTCCACTATTCACGTTCAAGACTGACTCCAAACTTGAGTGAGTATTAATGGAGGCCGAGACACTTCTTCTGAAATGATATGTAGTACCCCTCGACCAATAATATGTGACATATAAGCCCTGTGTAAATTTGCCCCTGTACCAAACTTGCCCCGGTCTCCCCTATTCTAAATTTATTTAATATGCATTTTTCTTGTGTTTCATTCAATGAAATTTTGCAGAATACAAGTTAATGGGAAAGTAAGAAATGAGTCGTCACAATAATCAATATAATTATTTAATTATTGTTAGTATTAAAATTTTTTTATTTCATTTCTTGTTTAGGCATTGGCTGTAATCCTGCATGTAGTAATTGGTAAGTAAACTCTATTTGGTGGATGTAATTTCTGTTTAGTTCATAATCGATATTTGAGTTTCTGCAATACATTACAGAATTCTGAAAAATTTTTATTATTGTATACTCATCAATATAAAAAGGTAGTAAAAATACTAAATAAATGTTGCTCATGAATTCTGCTGAAGTTTTATAGGGAGCAGTAAGCAAAAAAACAACCTTATTGTTCGAAAATTTTATGTTACTATTTCGTCCAACAGTAAATAATATCCAGGTTTAACCGCGACAAGTTTTTAGTTTATATTAATGGCTTAAATGTGAATAATCAACTTTTATCGCTTAAGGATAAATAATCTTTAATTGTCTGCCAACAATTTCTTATTTTGCTATGCACAATATCTTTACTTGAGAGTAAATCGTTTTGACGAGATTGATGCAATTATGTTTATCCGAGTTATCTCGGAATAGAGGAAATTACATAAATTGCGTAGAACGACTTAACTCGGGTTATGTTCTTGAGCGGTTAATTAACTGAACAACTAATTTATTTTTGTGCGTTTCATTCAATAAATATATATATAGCTTGAGAATTAATGACAACCATCTAAATAATTCATGTATACAGCGTATTCAGGAAGGTCGTCTTCAAACTTTAAGAACAGATCAGAGATATAGAAACAAGCCATTTTCGAATTTGAACATAGGGTCGAAAACGCAAAGGAGGTCTTCTACAGGGGTCTTTGTCTATGAATTAAGTAAAATAAAAGGATACAACATAAAATGTACAACTGAGATTGAATTAGGGATGGCGGTTATTTAAAAAACCGGTTTTCGGTTAAAACGGTTTTTTTCACCTCCGGTTTAACCTGGCGGTTAAAACCGCTAAAAATAACAAGTTTTTGAAAAACCGGTTTTCGGTCGTTTTTTTCAAAAAGCAACGTTTGTGGACATATTTTTTTATTCATAATAATATACAATAAGTAAGTATTAATACAATAATTAATTAATGTAATAAGTAATGATTATAAATAAGTAATTAATACAATACGTAATAATAATGAATGAGTAATTATTGCAATAAGTAAGTGCTATAGACAAAATTTTTTATTAACATTGTTTTCACAAGAAATTAATTCATTGGCCAATATTTATCATCTAATCTGCTAATAGAGACTCTTTCAGCAGTGTGTTGATCCATGAGTCGACATCTCTCATCGTAAACGACAGCATTCAACTTAGATACTAATCTTTCGGACGCCGCAGAACTTCCGACTAAGGATAAATATTTTTTGGCTACGAAAAACAGACGCCTTTTTCAGACAAAATTTTTTATTAGTATTGTTTCTGCAGGAAATCAATCCATTGGCCAATATTTATCTGTTCATAAAGACTCTTTCAGTAATCCGCCAACCAACAGACGCCTCGAGGAAGCGGTTGTCGGTGATTGACCTAAGATGATGAAATTCAAAGCTTTATAACTTAGCAAATTTTAGTCTAGTCGAACCTAAGATCGAGCCTATTTCTGACCCGTTTCTTTCCCCGGCTTTTGGACTTAAAAAAATAACCGGTTTAAACCGGAGCAAAGAATAACTTAAAAAAAAACCGGTTAACCGAAAAAAAACAGGTTTTCGGTTTAACCGGTAGGTTTTTCCTATTCCTAGGTTGAATGGAATACAAATTTGCAATAGCACTACATCACAGTTGCATGGATAAAAACATTACAATTCGTACGTAACACGACATATATGATAATGGCAAGTAGGCCGTGGTATCAGTAGCAAACCTTTGGAGCACTTAAAATAAGTACTTACAATAAAAGATAACTTAATATAATAAAATAAATAATAATAATAATAAATAAAGTAATAAATAATAAGTAACAATAATTTGGAGTACAAAGGCAGTGCCGTTTGAAGCGATAAACACATCGCATGTTGTTATTTATATAATTGTGTTGTGAGTTGTAAATTTGAATTCTGTTCAATCTATGTTCTACATTGTTTTTGGTATATCCTTTTCTTTTACTTAATTCTTCGACAAGGAATTACCTGTAGAGGATCCCATTTGCTCTTCCGACCCCATGTTCAATTACAAAAATGACTTGTTTCTATATTCCTGACCTACCCTTAAAGTTGTAAAAGACCTTCCTGAACATCCTGTATACAGGATGTCCACTAAAGTCCTTCTATTGCACACTAACTTGAGAACGGCGACAACTATTGCCACAAACTTGGTGTCTAGGTATAGTAAAGTAACCATGCGCTAAACGGTGAGATCGACTACAGCCCCATCTGGTAGAAAACAACGGAGTTAGTCTTCCTATCTCGAAAACGGTACAAGATACGGGAAAAAGGTCAATAGCAAAATTGTAGAGAGTCTTCGATTTAGTACGAAAAGACACCTTGAGCGCAATAATGCTAAGAACAAAACGTACAAAACGCGCATTTGTTTGGTCGCGATTTCCAACACTCTTACGCCAGAAAAGCGTTAGAAAGAAAACAGAACAATTAATTATCACAAGATACCTTTATTTTCACCAGATATGCTACAAAAAGTGCAATGGGGTAATTTTTTGTCCGAAAAATAACGTTTTCTCCTTTTGTCCATGTCTTGTGACGTCACATTTTCGGAAAATCCTAACAAACAAATGTGTTTCTGTTCTTCGTATTAACGTGCACAAGGTGTCTTTTCGTACTAAATCGAAGGCGCTCTATACTTTTGTAATTGACTTTTTTTCCATATCTTGTACCGTTCTCGAGGTAGGAACGCTAACTCCGTTATTTGCCACCAGGTGGCGCTGTAACCGATCTCACCATGTAGCACATGGTCACTTTAGTTGTCACAATAGTTGTCGCCATTCTCAAGTTAATGTTCCGTAGAAGGACTTTAGTGTATAGCACATCACATGAAAAATTTAGTAAAGAAATAAAATTTATCTTACGCTCACATCCCACACAGAGAAAGAGAGAACAGAAGTCTAACATCTATAAGCTGTAAAAATAATCGCTCTCTTTTCATAACGTAATATAAAGTCAAATTCCTGATTTGACTTTATACTTACGAAAAAAAATTATCCAAGAAATAATGGTATTTTTAACACAGGAAAAACATCCTAGTTTAAGATTTGATGAAGCAATAAAATAAGTTTGACTTTCATTAAAACAATAGGGACGATTGTAGAATATATTAAAAAATACTTATTATTTTTAAAAGTATTATATATTAAAAAATTGTTAAAATTAATGAAGAAACTGTAAGACAACTAAATTCATATAATTCAAAAGAATTTTTTTTTTAATTTTGAAGATGGTATAAAATTATTTTTTGTGCTATAATATTTTCGGAAGTTATCGTCACTAAACAGTAAAGGTTTGCTTCATTTGTTTTTTTTATTAAAGTTCTAATTCTAAGTGGACATACCTACCATCCAAAGTTTTTGTACCACATTTGGTAAATATAGGACAGATGATTTGCTCTGTAGAAAGACAGGCAAACGTTCGCTTTTATTGCTATCATTTAAAGATACATATTTTCTATTTCATGAAAACTAGCGGATAGCCAGTGTCAAAAGGACCGGGCCCAGGCTCTTCAGGACATGCAAAATGGTATGCATATTTCGTCTGCATTTTTTCAGCATATCACTTTTAGCTCATCGTCATGTTCATCATTCTCCCATTTCACTGTTTTAGGTGTCTATTCTGGTACCCCCGGTTGGGTTGGGAGACATCACTTTTTCCGTTGTTAACGGCCGGGAAAAGTGACGTCTCCCACCCCAACCGGGGGTACCAGAATAGACTCCTTACCCCTTAAGTTTCCCGCCCGTCATATTGACGTGCATCGAACTATCGCATTTTCAGACTTATAAACTAAAATTTAATCATTAATTAGCTTTATAATTTGACACAAAAATTACGTAGAATCCATAAGCATCTCAAGTATTCTATACCTTCTTAGATGAATGAAAATGACAGCCCTTTTCCAAAACAGGAGGGGTCATCTTATTAGGTAACAAAAAAAAGCCACCCTTAAGGGGTTAATCTCGCTAATTGTACAAGTGTTAATATGAATGACTTACAGTTTACAGAAGCGGACAGAGCAAGTCAAGATCTGTGCATGGTTCATTGCTTGCCGCAAGAATTACTAATGTTTGTGTCCCTTCCTTACCACGTTAGTCGCCACGATTTACGTTTGAAATTCGAACCATCTATCTAATTAGAGGATTCCTTCTCTGCTATCTCTTAACTGCAGTAGAGGAGAGGTCATCTGATTAGATAGTAGGTATAAATTGTATTTGATCGCCGTGTGAGTCGTATTTGATTCACGTGTTAACAGTTGAATATTTATGGGGAGTTGGAACCCTAAGTCCGTTAATCCTAACCCTGTTACTTCAATGTACCTTTTCTCAAAATCTATAATAGATACATGTTTGAAACTTTTTATACAAGTGTAAAGAGTATACCTTTCTCATTATACTAAACTGAGAATTTTTAAAAAAACTCAAAACTTTATTTTTTACAGTTTTTTTGTGTCAAAATAGGTTAAAATTTCATTATGTCTAATTAAATATCTTTGTAAATTTATAAAATATTAAAAATTAACCAAAAGCTCATTTCAGTATAATGAGAAAGGTGTACTTTACTTCTATAAAAAATTTCAAACATGAATCTATAACACGAACATCGAACGGTACATCGAAGTGCCCAATTTAACATTTTCGGACTTAGGGTTCCAA
>BGPR01002560.1:125920-144045 GCA_013235015.1 Araneus ventricosus | reverse complement strand
AAGGTAGCCAGCAGAGAAGAGCCGAAGAAACAGAAGAACAAAGAAATAGCCGATTGGTAATAATGGCACAACATGGCCAGGAGAGAAGAGCCGAAGGAACAAACGAACAAAGAAATAGCCGATTGTCAGCCATGTTACAACATGCAAGAGAACGCTGTCTAAATGTTATTGAAGTACAAAAATCACCATCAGATACAAACTTTTTATACAGCTAGAACTGTTCTGAACTGAAGAACACAATTGTGGAGAAATGGACAATCTCTGTCTGAAATGCGGAGGGTTGTATTTCCGGGATGAAAAGAATACCAGAGGAATTTACACTCATTGTTGTCATAATGGAAATATAATTGAGCAGGCTTCAGTGTATCCAGTGGAAATGAAAGGATTGATGGATGGCTCCGATGAATTATCAGTGAATTTCAAAAGTAACATAAGGTCGTACCAGTGCTTCAATGGGTGCACAGATTGTACCGTCTACAGGGAGAGGAGCGTATTGCTCCAGAATTCATGGCCAAATTTATCACAGGACCTCTCATCTACACCCAGCTGAAGTAGGAGGTGAAAACACTAATACAATACACTTCAACAATATTATAACACACATTAGGCATGTGTCACGTGACCTCAGGTATTATTCGATTTAGCCCGTGCAACGCCGGGTCATACAGCTAGTAATTAATTAAAACCTTTTTATAACAAATACAAATAATAAATACAAATCTTACTTAATATTAAATCTTATCAACAATTTAATTTATCCCAGCACTTCCAACAGATATAGGGAAGGATATCGAAAATTTCAAGTTCGTCAATTAAATCTTTTCCACAAAACTTTCACTTGGAACAACAGCTTTGCACACGCGCGTCAAATCCTCTAAGCCAGTAATCATCCATTTGTCCCAAAACTGTTTTTTCCTACCTATTCAAGTCGAAAAATCACGCACGTCATTCATCTGAAGCTCCAAAGTACGCTGGCAGTAGGGGAGAGCGATCTTCTCTCCCCCTCTAAAGCTTCTTTTCGATACCCCTATTTCCTCCACTCAGCGGATTTCCGATAAAGCTAGCCTCGTCGCTATGTTCCAATCTAGTCCAATCGTTTGATCTGCCTCTATCCTCGCGTCAGGGTCCCACCTAAAGAATCGGCACAAGAAGGCCTGGAATTTGGTTTGGTTGGAAATCCAGGTTTTCCCAGTCGCTATGCTACTTTCCATAGGTTTTCGACCTTGACGATTGTTTTTTCCTCGCCGTATTCCAAAATTTCCATTTTGGAAGAGATATGAATGGCCTGCTTTGAATATCTTATCAGCAATATCACGTGACGAACAGGCTTGGAAAATAAAATTTGTCTACGCCAAACCTCTTCTTACTGTATCCCGCACTTATTTCAATTTTCCACATTTTACATTCTTTCATTTTGAGGTTGCTTTGAGTGATAGTGTCATCCGTCCTTAGCAATTCTCCAGCATTGTAGTATTCTAGAAATTTTTTAAAGAAGGAATCAGTTGTTATTATTAGAGATAAGAAAAGATGAACGTTGCATAAATCGTATTTTCACGGCCTTCGCTGAGCGAAAAATTGAATATAAAGAATCCAGGTTACGTTATATTTTATAACCACGCATTTCCCAGATGTCAGTAAGATTGGTACGAGTGAAGCTTTATTGAATTCGCGTTATTTTGGATTTTTTTGTACTTTTTTATATTACAATCACTCCGACCAGACTACCCAATCGGGTGTAAGGCCTACAATGGTTGGTGGGGAAACAACAAGTTAAATTTATATTTACATACAATGACCTGAACAGAGACAGTGAATTAAAACAGAGCTGAGTGATAAAGCGCAGTTGCTCACCCACACAAGTGGGGAGAAGGACTGGTCACGGATGCTGAACCAATCTAATGTGGGAGTAGGGAAAAGTCGGGTAAGATGGCAACCTTAAGCTTTGGGGATTTTCCCTGACCTTAATATTCGTTGCTGGAGGATTATTTTTTCGGCAAAATCTTCTTCAACTCTTTATTTTATAGTGATATTTTTAAAATTTTTATTTTCAAATTTTAGACTCCAAAATTTCATTGTAGATAAAAAAGTCATTTTCGTCATCTTACCCGGCTGTGCGAACTGAGATAACAATATAATTCAACACACATATGCTATCAAAAAAACTATTTAAAACTGTTGAGATCACATCTTGGTCATAAAAAATTGCACATAACATGAAAAAAACATAATATCAAACTAAAGAAACTGCATACAACAAATTTGACGAAATTTTAGCGAAATTTTAGGTTCAAACCCTTACGAAATGAAATCATTTACAAAAATCGCATCACTATGGGCTTGGATTTTGTCCCAGCCCCATAAGGATGACACTGAAATATAGCAAACTAAAACCTTTTATTTACAAATCTGAATTAATAATTTTAAGAAAAATTGCAATCCGACAACGCACATGCAGTGAAAAATATAAGTTGTTAATTTTTATAAAATAAAAATTAATTTGCAAGATGTTTGTCATCATCATGAGCGAGATTTGCTGGCTTGGAGTCAGTCACTACAGTACTCCCCCTCCAAGTACCAGAGATATGGGTGTCAAGGTATACGGAACCGAACTCGTCGACCCGATCTGGTAGTCACTGGAGTCGCAGTTCTTTGGTAGTAGGTATGGAACATGTGACGGGAATTTTACTTTCCAAGAATGCTGGTTTTAAGCGTCAATGCTGATTGTGGCTTGTCTGGAACTGATTAGCAAGGTAAAAGTTTTATCTTGTCCCGACAAGACTTTGCAAGGTCCACCATAGGATGGAGATAATGGTGGTTTCACCCAATCCTTTCTCACAAACATATGATAGCATTCATTTAATGCAGGACGGACAAAACATGCTTGATTTGAACGGGATGATGCGCTTCTTGGACTAGAGTGAGTTTCTCTATCGTATTTCGAAGATGTTCCAGAAAGGTAGATTCAGGAATAGGTTTCAATGATGGTTCGAAGAACTGGCCAGAAATGCGCAATGAAGTTCCATAAACCATTTCGGAGCACGAAGATTGGATTTCCTCCTTCACAGCTGTTCTCATTCCTAATAAGACGATAGGAAGAGTATCAGTCCAGCATTGTTGTTATGACACATTAGAACTTGTTTCAATATTCGATTCATCCGCTCGACCATACCATTTTCCATAGCATGGTAAGGCGTGGTACGGATCTTGGCGATACCAAACATCGAAGATAAGGTGGGGAATAATCTTGATATAAACTGTCGACCTTGTTCACTTGTAATAACCGAAGGAACACCGAATCGAGAGATCAAGTGAGTTACGAGACATTTCGCGACTGTCTGAGCTGTCACATATTCGATAGATATAGCTTCTGGCCAATGAGTGTATCTATCAATACAAGCGAGCAGGTATAGGAAACCATCTGGAGGTGGAAGTGGATCTACCAGATCAACATGCATATGATCAAAACGATTATCAAGTAAATTGAAGCGTTGCAGAGGGCTACTAGTATGCCTGTGAATTTTTGATTTTTGACAGTAGACGCAAGAACGTGTCCACAGTGTCGCATGCTTATTAATGGAAGACCATACAAACCTCTGCTTGATGAGCTTTTGAGTTGCTCGGATACCTGGATGGGAAAGGCCATGCATATGGGAGATCATCATTAGGCTTAATGTCGGGTTCCATAGAAATAATCACTCTATAACTTTGACTATTATATTATGCAGAATTAAGATTACACTTCTAAGAAGCATTATTTACAATTAAAGATATATACAATTGAAGCAGTTAGTCATTAAATAGACTTTTGGATGGCCTATCGTTGTCTTTAGTCCTTGCAAAAAAAGCCAACGTCGTTAATACTTCTCGTACCGCGTTCCATCTCGTCTTCTATTCTGGGCAGCTCGATGCTCTGATGTCACTGGCTATGGTAGCGCCATCTACAGGTACTCGGCTGGTGGCCAACATTTGGCCCTCCTGACTAGGTTCTGGCCCTAGAACCGGCATGCATCTGGAAAATATCTGAAAAGAAAAGAAGAGCAGTTTCTCATTCAAAATATACGCTCGTCTTTAGCTATCAGAATTTCTCGTAACATCTTGGTGTCCCACAGCTAGTCGTTATGTAGGACCCGTCTTAAAATTCGTCGTTCAGCAGAAATTCTGACATCTCGTCCTAGGGGAGAAACTGCCTGGATGGCAACGTCGTCTTCATTGGAAAAAAGTCTTGAAAACCGCCGTCTTGAGCACAACAGGCGTCGTGTTGAGAATGTTCGTCGTGGAGAAAGTCCTTCTTAGCAATCACAATACTTTCACAAAACAGTCACATTTAGGAAAAAAAGAGTCATAATTGGTGGATAAAACACAATATTGGGAAAAGATTAGATAGCGCATTCGTCCGACCAAGGTTTGAGATATTCGGCACATGTACTGGTATGTACCGGTCCTTGAACAAAACCAATCTTCTTAACATCGTAGGTATCATGAGATTTATTTTTGTTATTTTATAAGGCCTCCAAAATTTAGATTTGAATCTTAAGCCTGGACCATGTTGCGTTCTCTTTATAGCTACAATATTGTTTATTATTTATTTGTTGGGGTTTTCTTCTTAAATTGTAAGCTTTTCTGTTGCTTTCTTGTACTTTTCAAATTTGTTGCTTAGCTCCTTTTCTTAAATTTTCTCGCGATTCTTGAAAATTTAAACGAATTTCCTCTTCAATAAGCTCTCGAATTTTTAAGTCAGTTTTATCTCTCATTTTTACACCAACAAGTAATTCAGAATGTGTTAAGTTAATACTTCTTTGATAAGTTGAGTTCAGAATGCGTTGCAATTCAGGGACGAATTTAAATAATTTCGTTAGATCATCTTTTGATAATTCAGAAATTACAGCTATTACTGTAGAATTTAGGCTTTCAACCAGCCCATTAGCTCTTGGCCGACCAGTAGTAACAGAAATCTTTGTATTCTTTTATATTTCCCCACCGGTCTGCTAAAGGCCTTATACCCTTTCGGGTAGGCCGGACTGGTGTGGGTTTTAAATAAAAAAAAGTAGCCCCAAAGTAAAAAAAAATCATATGTCATGAAGTGGAACCGTCGACATAACCGTATGTCTGCGAATCGCGTTCCACTTCAGCAGTAGCATAACGATAAGCTGTATCCCATATGCGTGCTCGTAGGGCCCGTGTCGCCAAATACGGAATTCTCTGAATGAACTCTCGCCAAATAAAGAATTTATGAACTTCTCATTCACTACTATTCATAAAATGGTGCATTTGTGTGTTTCGTTGAGGAGAAATAGTCCTTCAAAGTTGAGGTATTCTTTTGTAAACACTCTGTATATCCAAGCAGAAACGTGTTTAACTACACAAATTTTTAGAGTTTGTAGTGAAGATTGACGGAGGTTGGATCTTTCACAAATAACGTCATTTTGATTAAGACCACACATCATGCACACCTGATTTAGAAGAAGTTTCCCTCGGCACATTTTCGTTAAAAGAACCCCCAGAAAAATTATTGAGACACACACGCCAAATCTTAACAAATAATGTTTAAGCTTCGACGATCCATCGCAGAATTTGGCGCAGATAACCAAATTCTATTGCCCTATATATCTTTTTAAACAATTTTTGCATCACACAATTTACAGATAGTATGTAGCCTATGAACATTATAATGCTAAAATGCTCTTTAATTAATATGCTTTCTCTTTATTAAAATAATTTTATTTCTTTAATGTACTATTTGAGTTATCCTGGAGAAATTTGTGGATTTATTTTGTTATACATATCTCTTCTGAAATTAAATGGGCAATAGTGACCTAGTGAAACAGTTTCAACTTTGAGAGGAAGCGAGTTGAAAATTCGATTCCAACGAAGTGATTCTAATGGAAGTTAAATCTGTCATGGAACATTTTAATTCCGTTGGTATGGTGCAGAAATCTGAAAGAATGAGTTCCCAGCTCAGCTGTTTTATCCAATTGGCAACGGTTCAAACTTTCGAGCACAGTCTCGAAACTACCCTTGCATTCAAAATCTAACATGATCTAACAAATCAATCAAACATTCCAAAACAACTTACGACAAAGGCTCGAGGATCATAAAAATGAAATATCGTAAAGAGAAACGACAGCATAAGCTAATATAATAACAGACCTCCAGACAAATCATCCCATACTGTTAGTCAAAGAAGAAGAGAGAATTGATATACATTATTATGTAGTTCCAGACTACAATCAAAAGCTTCTTTTTACGTTGACGGTTTTATTGAAAAAAATATATATGAAAACTCGGCATGAATGCTGACGTCTGATAAAACACATTAAATAAATTTCCTTTTCGAGTTAGATATATAAAATGAGATTGTTCTGAATGTCAAGTTTGCAATCGAGGCTGTCGGATAGGTGAGTAGCTTAGAAATATAGCGAATGAACTTGTCTTGAATTTTGCAATAAATGCGTTTGTAAGTTCACTTCTTTGGCAAGGAACAGAAGCTATTTTGAAATATCGACTTAAACGAATAAGCTTCAAATAATTAACACTTATTTTCAGGAATCTTTGTTCATTTTTTCAAAAGTTCGATAAATAAATCAATTTACAATTCTTACTGAATCTGATTTATTCAGAAAAACTGCTTGATTTTTTAATAAGCAGGCTTTCCTTTAACTCTTTGAGGAACACAATTTTAAAATAAGAAAAAAATCCAAGTCGTGAATAAATTTTCACAATTCCTTGTATTATAATGACAGAAAGTGGGTTAAAAATGTCTCTCTATGAATGAAAAGGGAAACTGAATGTGGGGCCGATTTTAACTTACATAACCCCTGAGAGTTAAACCTCCTACTGAGGTCATATGTTTAACATTAATATTCTAAATAAATTGGAATTTCAATCACATTCGTAATTAATTTTAGTTTTTAATGAATGTTTTGGAATTTTCTTTCTTATACATTCATTGTGGTTTAATACTCGCATCGCTCTGTCTCAGCGCGCAGCATGCTTTTAGATTTTGGTTCTGACTCGTAAAATTCTTTATAAAAAAAATTCTTACTTTTATGTATACTACTAAGTGACTGTTTTCTTGAAATTCAATTTATTATTTTTTACTTTTTAGTCGCACAGTAGAACCTGTTTATAATGATATTGTTCGAACCTTGAAAAATATTGTTATAGATAGGATATCACTGTTGACAGTTTGAACATCTGCTCAGACAATGTTTATGTGCGTGTGCATGTACTAATATACTAATTCTATTGCGCTTATTCATTCCTCTGACTAATACTCACTGATATGAATTGTAATTCATAAACTTTAAATTATTCGAACTTTTCAAGAACTTTGAAGTGAAAATTTTAGTTAACAATTTAAGTTACATTAAAAGCATGCATAAAAGCTAGATGTAATCATAATGATATTTCAAAATAATACCAATGATACCGAGCCATCGTAGATTCAACACTTTTTCAAATCAGAAACGAACTTCAAGGAACAAATAGTAAATCCGAAATGCTAAGTGCGAATAAACAGGTTGGACAGAGCCCAGCCGGAGACACAGGCAACAAAGGTCTGTGCATATTCCAATCATTATCCCCCCCCTCCAGATCCTTGGTACAACAGGCTCGAGTTTCTAATCCCTCACCCCGATTCCCTTATTATCTAACATTCTGGACCATAGGGATCGTTTCCCAAGAAAAACAGGGATTGTACTGTACCATCTTTCTAAAGAGGTAAAATTATAGTTATATACAGTACAACTATGAAAACGTTATTATGGTATTCAGGTTGAAAGTAAGAAATAGCAATAATAGGCAAATAGAAATTTCTCTGGTACTTGAAGGGGCTAGAGGATGCCGTAAAATATACATTGCTTCATTTTGACTCAGATCAGTTAGTTTCGAAAGAGACTCCAAGCCAAAATTTCAACAATAAACATTTATTTTATATTTCAACATTGCATTGTGCATAAGAATTCTTCAATTGGAACGTTAAAGCACATGTACAAAAATATCTGCAGAACAAGAACTAGAATGATACACCTCGTATCGAAAGTTACTACGTAAACACAAGAACTCGAGATGAGCAACAGCACACTTCCTGCGAGAAGCGAAAGGACTACAGGTGCATCTGGATTGCTGTACAGCTGATGAACATAATAAAGCACATATCACATGGACAGCTATCGTGTTCTGTGAGCAATGTCACTCACTAAAAAGCTTGTAGCACGTGGCACATTGAGACTACCGGTCAGACAGGATTTCGATCATCGTTGGCGAACTACGTCACAGTCAAAGTCACACCCAATTGGTTTGAGTTTGCGCTGCTGACGATTTACTGTCACCATCGTGTGCATTCTCAAACCAGTTGAATACAGGCCACGACTTTAGTGATGTTTCAGATTCGTTTCTTTCGAGGAGTCGGATGCGGATCCGGATCCGTGAATTCGTTCCGATTCCTAAACGTAAATGAATTTATCGCCCATAAATATTGTAATAATCTTTATTATTGAACTTGTATTTTAATATAATTATGAATCATAATCAATAAAATTATAATTTTCATTAGATAATTAATTATATTGATATTAATTTTAATGAATAATTTTGATTAATAATTATAATTAGATAATTAATTATATTGATGAAAATTTTAATAATTAATTTAATTACTAATTATTTTTAAATTAGCATTTCTGTTAACATGCGCGTGCATACATGGCTTGGTCGGGAGAACGTCGTGTTACGAACCCTGCTGACACGGGTTCAAATCTCAGCAGGCATAGTTGTATGAAGACAATGGTTTGAAAATTTTAATTTCGGATATTCTCTTTAAAAAGTTATTTTATAATATATATTCAGCATTTTATTTTATTTTACTCTTTATTTCCAAACCTGATTTATTATTATATAGATTTTAAATAATTCCTATTCTAACTTATTAGTCCCCCCATACTTATATGTAAGTTTAAGGAATTATTTAAAATTTATCTAATAAGAAATCAGGTTTGGAAATAAAGAGTAAAATAAAATAAAATGCTGAATATATATTATAAAATAACTTTTTAAAGAGAATATACGAAATTAAAATTCTCAAAACTTTGTCTTGCAACGACAATGCCTGCCCGCGATTCGAACCCATGTCAACAGGGTTCGAAGAAGCATGGCGTTCTACCGATCTTGCCACGTAAGCATGTGCGGAGGATGATATACTTAAATGAAGTATTCAAAACCAAAAGGTGTATAAAAAAAATTCGACGTATGTGAGTATTTCTTTAAATTACTCAAATAGAAAAATATTATTTCTTAATAATTTTTAAAATGTGTGCCTATTTGTTCACTTATCTTAAAATTTTATACCAAAAATTCTTGACTGTTTGTAAAAGTACAGACTCAAAGTTTTCTCTTAAATAGTTTTTATCAAATCTATTAATTTCAATGTATCGAGATTCAACTAATGAAACTATTTTTGATATTGAAATCTTGAGTTAAGAACAAAAAATTATAATTATTTTTAATTATAATTATTATGAATTCTTTTTACTAGCAACTCTCTTACTTCTCAAGCAATATCAAAAGAATCATTGATCAAACCAACTGGTTCCTTTGTAAACAACCTCAGAAATCGATCTGTATGCACAGCGTAACCGATTGCATTCATTCAAATCAATCGAATCTTAGTATCTCCTGCTCCACGCTAAGAAACTTATCTGCATCTATGACCCCAAATGATATATCGTTCATTCCAGAACGAAACAAATCCTCTTCTAAGATTATGTATCCGAATCAGCGATTCTGAATCGGGATCATGATGCCACGGAATCGGTAAATTCGATTCCGATTCATTAATCCGATTCCGCGAATTCATAAATCCTAATCCACGGATTCGTTCCTTTTGGTCGGAATCGGATCCGGTCGTTCCTTTTGAGGAGTCGGATCCGCGGATTCGTTCCGGAGTGAACGACACATCACTGCACGACTTCCTTTATCTTGTTCTTTGTGGTCTGACCGGTCATGTGGAACAAATTTTTTTAGTGAGTGGCATTGCGGAACAGAACACGATAGCTCTCCGTGTGGTATGTGCCTTAAGAAACATCGTTATAGGCAGGTGTATCGTTATACACAGGTTTCACTGTATTTCATAACTCGTTATTATATAATTTCTATAGAACCTTTCTTTGTCAGTGTATTAAGTAAAAGAAAGGGATTCACCAGATAAACTGCAGAACACAAATTTAATGGATTACAAATTCGCAGTTGCATGAATAACAGCATTACTAGTCGTACGTACGAAGCATGACAGAAACATTTGAAAGCCAGATGCAGTATTAACAACAAACATTTGGAGTCGAGATCTATTAACCCTCTGACTGCATATCCTGCGATTTCCGCTGTTAAGTAAGTCTTTTTCTGCTGTATCCTGCACTTTTCGCAAGCTAATGTGTTTACTTAGTAATATTAAAGTGTTGAATCATATTATACTGATAAAGCTTTGCATGTAAGTAACAACTCGCTTGGTTCAAAGTTATTTGAACATGTTTACAAGCGTTGCATTTAAATAATGGTTTTAAAAAATCGGCAGTCAAAGGGTTAACGCCCAGAGCCTTATTTATACTAGCTCATGTTTGTCAAATGCGTGATGTTTAAATGGATGTGATTTTTATACTTTTATGGTAATTCTTTGAATAGAAGAATCATAATTCTTAGAAAAGAATTATGCAACCTATCTCAAAAAAATCTTATTTCCTGTATTTCTTAACCTAATTAAAATAAAACTGTATAACTGGCAACTTAAACTGGAAATAAGAGGCAATATTCATGTAAATGCGAGGATGGATCCAAAAAATGTAAACAAGGGCAATGAAAAATTATTTATTAGCAATAGACAGAAAATACAAAAGGGAATTAAGAGACATACTTGCCGATCACTTTTCCACATAATCATCAAATCTATTTAGACATTTATCTAAGTGCAGGTCCAACTTGTTTAACCCGGCTTGGTAGGGATCACGTCCGCGCCCATTGAGCCAGCTCACAGCAGCTGTTTTCACATCACTGTTTGAAGAGAACCTTGTTCCAGATAAGTTTTCCTTAAATTTCCCAAAACGGAAATAGTCACTGGGTGCCAAATCTGGGTTTGGACGGCCGCTCGCTTCCCTATTGCGGTTTCCCACATCCTCTCTGCCCGATTGAAAAGAGTGACAGAATTTCGCTACATGTCTGCTAATCGCTTCTTCACCATAAACTTCTACAATTTGACTGTGAATTTCAGATGTGGACACATTATTTGTCCATAAGAAAAGAATCAAGTCTCTCACCTCCAAGCGAGACCACTTTTTAAGCATCTTGCAATTTCAATCACTCTGACGCGTCTGCGAACTTACACTACCTACCCGCACAGCCGCTGTAGGACAACTAGCGCCGTCTGTCTCCACTCTGGTGGAAAAATATTCCCTCCACGATGATTACTTTTCAAATGCTGCTGCTTGTAACCTTGTTCCAGATCCATCCTCGTAGTTTCTATTAGTCTGTTAACTGTTCTCGAGTTTTCGACGGTTTTAGGAATTGTTTTGTTTTCTTTTGAATTGTTATCTTGTCCACTGTAAAATTTTTGTGAGATCTCTTGCGTGCTTCTGTGCTTTTGTGTAGTTTTTGTAATGCTTATTGCCTCTTGATTTTTGTTTGCAACTGTTTGGTTTGAAATGCTATGAAATTTAATTTTGTTATCTTTATTTTTGTATGTGTTTTGTGTTTTTAATGTTTAGTTTTTTGCGTTTTTGTTGTTTGAGTTTTTGGGTTTTGTGTTTTCTCTCTTGATCTTTTTTGTTATGCGTTTTTAATGTTAAGCTTTTTGTTTTTTTGCTCTTTGTGTTTTTGCGATTTGTGTTTTTGCTCTTAATCTTTTTGTGCTTTGTGTTTTTGCTCTTTATCCTTTTTTTCAGTTCATTGTTGTAAACGATGATTTTTAAATTGTTCTGCTCACCCCTTGGGGTTCTCTGTAAATTCTTTTTTAATGTAGTTCATTTCTTTTGTTTTATATTTCCCCTCCGTCCTGTGGAAGGCCTTACACCCTCTTGGGTAGGCTGGGCCGGGTTGTAAATAAATACTCGCAGTTTCTTTTCATAAAATTTAAATGAATTTTTTTCTTCTAGGTTTACCCGAAGCCATATATTCAATATGATGCGTCAATTGTTCTTGATAGTGCTGGTAACTGCTTTAAATCTCGTACGAAATTTAAATCAATCCACCTGTTTTCTTAATTAATGTGCTTATTGAACATTCGAAAGATGGTTAGTTAAATGTTCTTTGAATAAGCATACTGCTTAATAAAAAATGATTTATTGTTCACACACATACATACTTTAAATTGATATTCTCTGAAATATTTTTTTTCTTGGTTTGTAGTTATTGCTAGAAAATAAAATTTCATCCTAATGAGTAAAGCTTGATTATAAAAGGACGAAACTTTTGATGTTTCTTGAACTCTAAATTAAACATTATAGTTTTTATAAATGCAATTTCATACAATTCATTAAAGCTTCGTTTTGAAAAATGTTTATAAAGTGATATAATTATTTAACGGGTCCAGGGGAAAAACGATGCGATTCCTTTTTTCATGATTTTGAGGTTTCAGCGCTCTCAGTATCCTCAATGAATTTAGTTTTAAAATATCTATTTGGAAAAGGAGAGGACAATAAAATTTCATCAGAATTATGCGTTACAAATATTGAACAACTGTGGAGAACGATGTTAAAATTAGATAATTTTTATGAATTTTTAGATTGTGTAAAAATAAGTTTTGTGGTATATTATTTCCCACAATTCACTTTCCCTATTCCATTATTCACTATCCAATATGTAAAACCCATATAAGACGTGTCCACGGATAAGCACACGAACAACAGATGCAACATGTCCATCGGAGGTCACACGATCCGAATGAAGAAACTGAAAATGACCACAAGCGAGTTAAACTTTGTGAACTTCATCAGTTGGTTCTATTTAAATCTTAACAGCAGATCTTTTATCGGTTTCCATCCATTATGAGGGCTATTTTTTAAGTAAGGTCTGTTTGTGAATATCTTTAAATTTCGCATGTGCACGACCAAGAGTGCGCGTACAGGCTTCTGGCATCCTTTGCGAAGAATTTGACGCAACTTGCATTCACGGCGTCTATCTCTATGTTTCGAAGCGTGAGGCTAAAATGCTGAAGAAAATCGAGCGCCCCGCCGACTGAGAATCCGATTCTTAACAGCAAGGAACAAAGAGGCTGAGGATATCAATAGCTATACATACGAAGTGTACAATGACAATGAAATGAGTGACAGTAAAGTGAGAAAATGGACGAAATTGTTCAAGGAAGATCATGTGCGAGGCACGAGATTTCTGAGTTAAAACAACAATGGAGCTGGTCAAAATAACAGCAGAACAAACACTTTTAAAGCGCAAAAATCATGACATATGTTTTGTTATTGGACTTTTAGAGACAACAGTTAACTCGGTTTGCTACTATGGGACCGTAAGAAAACTTTGTGAAGGGAATGAGGGAACAAATAGCGGGGAATGATGTCTGGCGGTGTTATTCTTCTTCGAAGCAATGCAGAGCAGCAGGTATCAGCTCTAACTCAAAATCTGATCAGATCTTTGGCAGGGATTATTTCGATCATTCGCCACACAATCCGGACCATGCGCCTAGCAATTGCTATATATTCCACCATCTGAAGAACTTCCGGGATGGCAGGCATTTAGACACTCGTAAAAAATGAAACAGACTGTCAGTATTTGACTATCAATATAGATGGAAGAATTCAATGAGAGAGGTAGCCAAAATCTTGTAGTTCGTTACAATAAATATTTAAACCGGCAAGGAAATTATATAGAACAAGTAATATAAAAAAAATTAAGTCAATTTCTACTTAGGTCAACAAAGAAAAATTTTATTTTAGGAATTTTTTCTCCCAAATAAAACTAAAATTAATTAATTAAATTTAATTAGTGAATTAATATTTGAAACAACTGTATTAACATCAAGTGTCATCCACTACAAATTTTAAAAATTGTATTTGAACTTGAGTGGATGAATAACAAATATTTTATTAACGATTGAAAATTTGAACAAGATATATATATGGAAAGTGTGAACTAATAGTAGGAATTGAATAAACTATTTATGCATCAATTTATCTATTGCATGCTCCCCACGTTTTTCGTTTTAAATCTGTATGGGGTTATAAATCTGTATGGGCTAGAACAAATTATTTTGCACTTTTCAGTCCGTTTTAAAAACGAAACATCTTGATGAGATTATGACGGAGACATGTGGCAAATTTCAGGTTTATTTCAGTTTCTCTTCACCTGATCATAAATAGAAAATTGTTATTTTCCTGAAAAATTAAGTTACGTGACGCAAAGACCTTCGAGATATAATGAAAAACGCACTGCGCATGCGCAAAGATAGGGCTGAAATATGGGGGTCCTTCGATGATCCCATGGACTATCCATATACCCAAGAACCAAGTCTGTAATGTTAATAGTTTTAGAGATATAATGAAAAAATTCATTGCAAAATTTGTACCGAACAGACAGTCCCATATAAAACTAAAATTAATTAATTAAATTTAATTAATGAATTAATATTTGAAAAAATTGTATTAACATCAAGTGTCATCCACTACAAGTTTTAAAAAAATGTATTTGAACTTGAGTGGATGAATAAAAAGTATTTTATTAACGATTGAAAATTTGAACAAGATATATAAAGGGAGAGTGTGAACTAATAGTAGGAATTGAAAAATAGAGAATTGTACGTAACATCAGAAAGTAAATACTTTTTGGAAATTTTTTTACTTGCTTCTTTTTTATTTCAAAACGGACCTTATTTGAAAAAACAGCCCTCGTGCATTTCTTTCTTTTTAATCCATACGTATGGCACAGCATGATCAACTTTGGCTTTTGCGACAAAAATCTCAGCCATCCATCCATCAAACCAAGCCACGAACGTTTAAAGTTGAAGAAGCGTCGTCGATTATGATTTAAAACGGGGGAAAAATTCGAAAAAAGTATTTTTTTAGACAATTCTTAAAATTCGCTTTATCAGAAACGAATTAATTAGGGCTTGTTGGAATATGTATTTTGTACTTTTAAACATGAAACCACTTTAGAATGGTTCCAATTTTCCTTGGAACGGAGGAAGGACGCTTTAAGCGTATATCACACAGAGAGCTGTCGTACGCTGTTTTCGACAGCATGAGCGCAGTGCCACTCACCAAAAAAGTTTGCAGCACATGACGCATTGAGACAACTGGTCAGACAGGATTTCGGTCATCGTTGGGACGAACTACATCGCCTTCAAAGTCACACCCGATGGGTTTGAATTATCACTGCTGACGAATTTCCTTCAGCATCGTGTGCATTTTCAGGCCGGTTGAATACAGTCCATGTTGTCTGACAGGTCACGTGCTACAAACTTTTTTTGGTGAGTGGCATTGCGCTCATGCTGACGAAAACAGCGTACGATAGCTCTCCGTGTGATATACGCTTTAGAGAGTTTTCAATGTATTTGAAAAGCTTCTTTACATTTACTTCTGCATTTTTGACAATTAAGTTTGTTTCTGATTTTCATTAATATAAAGTCGCAATTCATGAAAGGAATGTCTTTACATAGTATATCTTTGTATTTAGAGTTTGGCGGTACTCTCTCAAATTGCACACGGTAAGTGAACTTGAAGGTCACTATTTATTTTTATTAAGATGATGTATAAACATACTGATGAATTTGGAAGCTTTCTTATTTATATAGTTAACATAGAATAATTATGTAAAAAATGGAAGAAAGTTAAAATGAAGCATATATTTTATACTTCGAATTGGGATTCACACACACACAATGCATAAAAAGAATAAATTCATATATTGCCAATGATCTATGTATATTTGAAGAAAATTAAAGCAATATTTTAAGGATGGACATTTAATAAATTCAGGGTTCAAAGTATATTAAAATCATTTGACGTTAGGGAAAAGTTTTAATAGCCTCCAATATTTTTCTTCTGAAACATTTATTCTTATTTTAGAGTCCGTTTTGTTGTAACACAGTTCTTAATAGATTGTAAGTAATAAAATAATGAAAATGTTTAAAGAAGAAATTTAATTGAAAACAAAATATGGAAACAAAACGCACTTTTGCTAGTATACATAGCAGCAGAAACTTTTAAATTTAAATATTTTCCAGTTTTTAATATTGATGTTATTTTTGACTCAAATTTACTGCCATGTTGTGGCCCTTGGAACGGATTCAAAATTTATTTTATTTAATAATTAACTGATAATCGATTCAGAAAATATTAAAATTGTGTATTGTCTTAGAGAACACACAAATGTACAACATTTCAAAACTCTTGCGTGTTAGGAAGTGAGTAAACTTCGATTACAAAATTTAATCTTTACAAATATAGAACATATCAAATTAAATATTTAAAAGTGTTTAGAACAAAATTAAATTTATAAGGAATAGAATTATCTCAAAGTTATTTTTTACAACAGAAAGTTCACGTAATGATTTATAAAAAAGAGTCATTCAGTGCCTTTTTATTAGAATATCAGTTTCAGGATCGCTGTTTCTATTAGTGAAATTGTATGTAATAATGGATCTAGTCAACTTCAGATGTTTAGTTGTCATATAAACTAACTCTTTAATGAATTTCCCAAGACTTATGGAATGAAAATTTTTTATTGATAAAATGTTAAAAGGAACGAAAAATTAATTTTCTTCCTGTAATAATTCATTTCTTTCTCCTCTTTTTCAGGAAAATTTGGGATCACCGAATGTGAAATGAAGAGAAATGCCGCCTTACAGAATGGTAAAAATATGTCTTTTTTACTCTCTACAAGTCGTGGAATCTATGATACACATTCCCTTTGCACTTTTAAAATGGAGAATATCCTATAATAATAAGGACAATCTGCCTTGTTTGAAATATTGTCCATAATTTTTCTGATTTTGCATCAAATATCCTTTTCACTTTCTAGTAGATAATCATATAAGAAACAGGTTGGTACTTGACATTTCCAAGAAATTTTTCTTCTCAACTTTTACTACAAATAGAATGTGCTCAATCTGCTTTATCCTTCTTCTTTCTTGTCATCTGATCGCAGTTGTAAATTACACTGTCCGTACCAAAACAGACTTTGTGAAACTTCTAAAAGAGACACGAATCAAACTAAGTAGTCAAGTCAAAGAAGACCAAAAATCGCTGTTTAGAAGAAAAATGGTGTAGTTTAAAAATTTGGTACAGTTGTTGGGGTAGTGCTCTAAACGACGCAATAAAAATCCCCGTCGGTGGGGGTAGGCGGGGGTACAGGGGGTTTAAAGGGAGATTTTTTCAGTTTTTTAAATTTCTCGAAAACTATGGGTTCTAGCAAAAAACACTTACTTACATAATTAAACTATATCAAACATCCCACAGAAAAAGAGCTACATATTTTTTTGTAGAATCAATAGTTAGGAGATAGAGGGGGTATAAAAAGTGAGTATTTCTAAAATTCCTTATTGTAATGGTAAAATCAATAAAGAATGCTGAAACAACGACATTCAGAAAAAAACCTCATGTCTATATAATAATTTTACAAGAGCAGTATTGTATGTGTTGAAGGTAGTGGTGGGGCGGGAGGGAAGCAAACCTATTTGATGAACTCTCGTTCTCCCTTCCTCCCCTCACATCATTCCCCACCACAATATCCCTTCTCCTCGGTCTAGCCCAGTCAATGAAAGAAAAACAGAAAAAATAAATGGTGTAGTTTTGAAATTTGGCACAGTTGTTGGGGGTAGTACCCTAAACGACATACTAAAAGTCCCCGCCGGTCAGGGATGCGCGTGTGGTACAGTGTTTTTCTCCAGTTTTTCTTAAATATCTCGAAAACTAAGGGCTCTAGCGAAAAAGAATAAAATTAAACTACATTAAATTTCCTACATAAATAACCCTACATTTTTTTCATAGGATAAATGGTTTATAATATAGGGCTGTATGAGAAAGTGAATAATTAAAAGTGGATGAAAATGTTAGTTTTATTTTTAAGAGAGAAAGTTTATATTACAAAACGGCGGCTATTTATTACAATAACACACACACACACACACACAC
>BGPR01002560.1:70336-101442 GCA_013235015.1 Araneus ventricosus | reverse complement strand
TCGCTTGTTCCTCTTTTAAATGAGGTAATCTAGGAGATAGTTGACAGCTGCAGCCAGTGTATCACTTCCATCTTCGTAAGGATGACAGACGCCATCGACTAACAGAACACTGCTTCTTTATCAAATATAACTAACCTATTTTATTGGCTAACCGATTTCACGTTACCCCTATCAATTACCATGGAGCGTTAATTTACTGTTTCTCTATCAAATGAGGTAAACTATCTGATCTGGCCTTGTGCATAACTACATTTATCAGTGGATTGAATGTCCTGAAACTACAACTGTGTTATAACTAAAAGAGATTTCTAATGTTCATTAAAGATTGCTAATAAGTTTATTTTTTTGTTTCCAGGAGTTGTTGGAAATTTCATACCTCGATGTGATTCAAACGGCGACTACAAAATGGCCCAGTGCAACGGCTCCACAGGTTACTGTTACTGTGTAGATCCCAAGACTGGCAAGCAAAAAGGCGAGGCGAAGAGGGGAGGAGTGAAGTGCAACTCCTAAGCCTTGCTGGAATCGTAACAATTGAGTTTGCAAGGGAAAAAATAAAAACAAAATGAATGAATAAATAAAAGAATACAAATATACACTCTTCCTTTCTGATTATTTCATTTCAATAGCAAAAAGTATTCAAGGTTCGAAATCTTGAAAAATAAAAGAGGATTATTAGTACACAGCAAGGAAAACAAAATCTTATAACTGAACCTTGAATCGTATAAAACCAAATAAAAGAACTTGAAATGCTATAAAACCAAACACAAAAGACAGAGTCGTCATAAGACTACAGAAATTAGAAACGGCGCAAAGTTATACCATATAAATTTGTTTTCTTAAAATCATACTATAGAACAAAGAATTAGCATAAAATTACATTATACAGCCTAGAATTACCATGAAATAATGGCATAGGATCTTGTATTTCACTGAAGCCATACTTAAAATCTAGAGTTCCCAAAGCCTGAAGCCATTTTAGATCCATATCGTAGAACGTGGATTGACATAAAGCCATTAGATCTTAGGGTTGCAATCAACTCATACCAGAAACAAAAGGAATTGTTACTCGTCCACGTCGATCCTTTATTAGAGCCAGAATAATTCTATATCATAGAAGCAGGATTTGTCATTAAACCATACCAGAGATCTTGGAGTTGCAATAAATTCATCTATATATATAAAATTCAGCGTATGTATATATGTTTGTTCCAGAATCACGTCCGAACGGCAAGTCCAATTTTCATGCAACTTGGCACACATGTACCTCATTAGCCAACTTGAAGTACTTTAGGGGTAAATAACCTCTAACCCATTTCCTCAGGGCCGGGTTGTGTGAAGTCTTCAAAATGAATGTAACAAATAGGCCGATTGACACATATGCCGATTTTGGTGGCTTGGGCGATTTTAATGAAACTTCGTGCTCATGCTTCTAATTAGCCAACTAAAAATACTATACGTGTAAAAAATCGCTAATCCAATCCGTTAGGATAATGTGGGACAAAGTCTTTTAAATACATTCAATAAATAGGCCGATTAGCATGAAACCTAATATAGCTGGGACAATTTTAATGACATTGGGTACATTTTTTCCTCATAGTCTGACTAAAAGTAGTCTATGGGGAGAAAACGCTCATCCATTTCCTTAGAAAAAGGTGGGGCAAATCGTCAAAATACTTGTAAATTGTTGGGCAGATTGGACATGCTGTTCGATATGGCTAGGACGATTTTGATGAAATCGTGTACATATGTTTCTCAGTGACTGATTAAAAATACTGTATGGGTAAATAAACGCTAACAGAATATGATGGTGTGAAGTCGTTTAAACAAATGGGCCGGTCGAAATGAAATTTGATGCGGCGAGGAAACCTTTGATATCACACGGTTAATATGTTTTTCACAGGCTGATTAAAAGTACTGCAGTGTCAAATGAACGCTAATCCAATTCCTCAGAGTAGGCCGTGATAAAATACTCAAAATACATATAAATCCTTGGTCCGATTGACATCCTGTTGAATATGGCTAGAGAGATTTAAAATATTTCGGTGCTTATACTTCTAATTAGCCAACTGAAAATATCGTAGGGCTAAATAAACGCGAATTTAATCTCTGAGGTTAGGGTAGGACAAAGTCATTTAAATGCATGCAGCAAATGGACGACTGACATGAAATTTGACACGGCTAGATGCAATTTCATCAAACATGATACACATGTTCCTCATAGACCAAATAAAAGCACTTTAAAGGTAAATAAATACTCATCCAATACCTCAGGTAGCGTGGAGAAAAGGCATAGGCCGATTGACAAGAAACTCGATACTGCTGGAGCGATTTTGATAACACTTTGCTGGTACGCTTGTTCCTTATTAACCGACATGAAGTACTATTGGGGTAAATGAGCCCTAAGACAGTCCTTCAGGGTAGGTTGATGCAATGTCTCCTAAATACACGTCAACACTGGACTGATCGAAATGAAACTTAACTTGAAGGTTTCAACAGATCGAACTTATCATACGGAGAGTTAAATCTTTTTTTATCTACCCTTTATGATGGTAACTGTCAATAAGATATGTAGAAGTGTTTATTTATAGCAGTTGTAGAAATACCGGTGAAGCAAAATTCATTAGTTGATTCATACAGAAATTTTATTTTAAAAACTGCTCCAAGATTGTTCAGCAAAAAACAACAAAAAAATAGAGAAATGGGCCCTATCTCGCACTCTTTTGAATTCGGTGGAGATGAGTCATTGAAAGACATTTAACAAATGAACCTAATAAAATAATAAAATTCTTATGGTCAGGGTTCCTAAAATTATAAGACGACTCCAAAAATTGTCTCATAATGCAAGGAATATATGTAATACTGTATACTATGATATAAGATAAATAAAAGAAACCTTTTTAACCATTAATTTATGAATCATTTCATAAAAAAGTTGAGAAATACTCTCACAATAAAGTAACATAAAAAAAATTTATTTATTTATAAAATATAGTTCAGTTTCAGGTCTCCCAAAATATTTTGGTTTGAAAAAGACCGGGCAACTCCGGGTACTCTGCTAATAAAATATAATAACCGCCTTCGGCGACCAGCTGTTTTCCTAATAGCCTACTGCTATGCTTACAAATTGGTGAAATAAATTGGCGAATTGGCGGTTGTAGAGGCTGAAGGACTGCCAAAGCTTCATTTTGCGATATATATCGAAAATGATAGGTTCTGTGTGGCAGGCGACCATTGATAACGTAACTAGGAGTCATAAGCTTCCATATGAAATAAAAATTATCGAAATCAGTTCAGTGGGTGGGAATGGGAGACTCTGTCAAGAATTTTTTCCCCATAGGGAATTTACAGTGAAGTAGCATTTTTCAATTTCTCTCGAAAATGGAAGGTGGTGTTGGGCAAGCAACTATTAATGGCATATATAGGCGACATCTGTTAGGTGCAGGGTTATTATAAAATATAATTTGCCTATATATGACCTCCTAGCGAGCATACCTTTGTGGGAACGGAATATAATTTTGAATTCAGATATTATACTAGCGGTACCTATGACTCGAGTTTCAGATGCTGATCCACGAAAGTTTTTTAAATGACCCACGCATTGATTTTTTTAAACATTTTTTTCATCATAAAAGAGAAAACAGATAATCGAAAATATTAAAAAAATAAAGCATAAATACCTAATGCCGAATTTATATATCATCGCTTAACAAGCAACGCCACCTATCTCAATTTTTTGAAAATTCAAAGAGAAAGATTCAAATGAATTTTCCGCAACCAATAACGAATATATCTGTATTTTTTTAACATCTGTTATGAACATGAGACCGTATGCTCAAACCAGAAGTGAAAAAAAGGTAATATCCGTTATTGGTTGCGAAAAATTCATTTGAATCTTCCTCTCTGAAATTTCAGAAAATTGAGACAGGTGGTGTTGCTTCTTAAGCGACGATATGTATATAAAAATATTTGTAAGTGAACCTTGGACAACTGATTTTCTATCTTATCATTGCACCTGTGTATGACTTATAACAGCCGATCATAAACTTGGTGTGCATATTCGTTGCATCATAGAACGGGAACACAAACCCACATTCTACGCAAAAGAGTGTAAGGCCAAGAAAAGACCGGTGGTATATAACGGGATGTACCAGCTCACAATTATTCCAAATTATTGGTACCCCTTTTTCCCACTCCCAAGGTAACGCCACTGAATTAGTAACCCACGGGCTGGAATGGAAAAAATAAGGGACAAAATTTGACATTCTCTCCCAAAAGGTTCGCCACCACTGTATTATACGGTATGCACTCTAGAATGACTTATGACATTCGATCATAAACTTGGTGTGCATATTCGTTGCATCATAGAACGGGAACACAAACCCACATTCAACCCAAAAGAGTGTAAGGCCAAGGGAGGACTGGTGGTATATTACGGGATGTACCAGCTCACAATTATTCCAAATTATTGGCACCCCTTTTTACCACTCCCAAGTGTCGCCACTGAATTAGTGACCCACGGGCTGGAATAGAAAAAAATAAGGGACAAAATTTGACACTCTCCCCTAAAAGGTTCTCCACCACTGTATTATACTGTATGCACTCAAGAATGACTTATAACAGTCGATCGAAAGTTTGAAAGTTCGACAGTGATGTGAAAAACTGTGCCAGCTGGACTATTGTTTCCCACTTCATTATTGAGCGCATACCGTATAACATCTGCATTCAAAATTTTATTCCATTCCCTCAAATGGTGTGCTCGCTAGGAGGCCAAATGTAGGCAATTGTTTTATAATCACTCTGTAATTTCATATTGTACGAATCTTCCCTCCAAGCCAAATTCAATTAACATTTATTGCTTGAGTTGAAGGGGAAATTTTCCGTGAATTTTTTCCTTTGTTTGCCTGACAAATTAAAACAGGTGCGTGCAAACATAAAAGAGTATTGTTATCTTTGCTACCACCAGCTGTTCACCAGTTTCACAGTTTACTCTCAAGTGAGTAGGAACTGTTTTCCGATTATTCCTGTTTGTATAAACTTTTTAGTAAATGAGATTGTGTGAAGTAATCGAATAATTTCAACTCATTTTAATCCATTTATTCCAAAGTTACAAATATAATGATGCAAATGAACACTTGGTGTTATTTTCTTCTTTGTGATGTTCTTACAAAAGTTTTGTCATCATACTGTTATTTTCACTACTTTCCACCTTCTAGTGATGGCTGTAAAAAACTTTAAACTGTTACAAATAACCTCTTACTTTCATCACTTGCTTTATCCATTACTTTTATCGCTTGCTATATTATAGTACTATCCGCTTTCGGCGACCAGCTTGTTCGCCGGGAATATAATTTCAACTGAATCTCTTATGTATAAATTTATATTCATGGTTCCCTTAACAAAGTAAATTTTAAATTTCAAATTTTTATAAACATTTAATTCATGCTGTTTCAATAGCCTTGCACCTATTCTGTTCATTCTCTGCATGAACGTCCCAAATGGAGTCCAGTAACTGTCCGTGTCATATAGCATACAAGTGTCCGTTGTCGGCATCAACTTCACTCTCTTATTCCTCTTGCAAAATACGCATTTGATTTTAATCTTAAAATGTCGCGGCACATTATACGTACAGAAGCATGTTAGCTGGATTAAAATATGCTGATTAAAACATATCATTAAACATTAAGATATTGTATTAGCTTTCAACAATGGAATTTAGACAATGAAATTTCCCAACTATGACTGCCTTCGACTTGCATTTCTTCAAGCTTAAATATACAAGCTATGCAGTTTGGAACCTCAGCGCCTTGAACATCAGTTCTTCTGTTATCTTTCAAACATTTATCCTATAGTACACATGCAGAGGCATTTATATAATTGACATTTATGCCTTTCTTCTGCAACATATTTTTTGTAACATTTATTAAGGTCAACAGAAGTTATTTCAGTCGAAACTGTCAATTATATCTAGCCTGAATATAACACATTCCTATATTCTCCCTACAAATCATACTTTATACAGATAGATACGCAAATTATAAAAATTATTTAGTTAAATAAACCAGTAATTTTATCATCTAGCATTTTGGTGGAGGAAAGTATGTGATTTTATAGATAATGAATTTGAGCAATGCGAGTTCGATTTCTGGGAGTAAAGATATGTTTTTTTTTTGTAAAATAATTAGTGGGATATGAGTAAAGTTAATAGGCAAAGACATTTCTTAGGTTATAAGGCTCATATGTGATGCTGATGATATTTGATGGAAATTCTAATGATTCTATTTTATTTGATGGCTATAATATTTGTATGGTAATTCGTTGCATAAATGAATCAATGTTTTTAAGAAAATAGGCACGCAAGTTTAAAATTTAATTTTTTGTATTTCAATAATAACACTGGTCAACCAATTTTTTGTCAATCTTATTTCAGCGATTTTAGGGTAATTTCGTGATGCTGATTCCGAATCAGCCGTTCCTTTTTGTCAGATTGGCTCTAGTTTTCTAGATAAAGTGAAAATTAAATTTCAATAGTAAAATTACGCACCACTCAAATCGCATGGAAACTGTCTCAAATATAACTCAATAATAAAATTGAATCCATGGAATCAACCTAATTTAATTCTAAAGAGTAGTCAAAATATAAATCACAAGATAACTCTATGCAGAAATCACATGCTTTCTGTGTGAAATTTAAGTTAAATGATGAAATTTTATTCCATATTAATGAATGAAATAAGGGAATGAATTTCGACAAATAAAATAAATAAATTATAATTATATGGTAAAAATACATGATGGTGTTGCATTAAGTCCAATGAACTGTGACTATTTACCGCCATGACGCGGAAAACAACAGATTCACTAATAGGAGAAATGAACAGCACTCCTCTTGTTGTGTTATTGCTCATTTCAAAAACCTGAGACCAGCACATTTGGACGATTTTACTCAGTATAGTAGAGACAGGCAAAGAATAAAATAAATATATTTCTTCACTTCAGATTGTACTTTATGAGTGGTGAATCCTTTCCACATTTTAATAAAATACTATAACTTTAGGAAACGATAAACAACCCTGGAAAACTCCTTTATTGAGTTAACAATATTGAGATAAAGTTCATAGAACATTTCTTCACAATTATTAGAATAGTTCATGATGTGAACAATAATTATATATTGTGTGAGTTTTAATTAAATAAAAACTTTCAACTCAAATATCTTTTTCTTCCTTGTAGACAGTACTGCAAACATTTTTTTTTTTATCTCAATCAATATAGAAACGGACTTTAATGGATGATGTTTCCAAAGTCTGAATCTTCCCAGGTAACGTAATAACGCACACTGGTCAAACAGTTGTCAGGTACAGATTCGAGACTCCGTTTTATGTTTGAAAATGAGTCATTTTTGAGGATTGTATGGTCTTTCAGGGTTTTCTTGTGAACCAAATCTTTCAAAGAACCCCAAATACAGAAACCCGTTAACCTCTAAATTAATTTAGAGCATATATTTCAATAAATTCTTTTGCAAATTATGTTTAAAACGCCAAGATTAAGTTAACTGTGAAGTAATATTAAATTCGGAGAAATGGAGTATTTTAAAAAATTCGGTTAATGTAATATTATTTCCTTTTCACAAAATACTCAAATTATATTTAAAATGTATGTATAGAAATCCACGATATCTACAAAATAATATTTATATTGAGCCAACGAAGAAAAATATTGTAAAAAACATTTTCCAGACGGGTGCATATATATGTTAATTAATGAAAGATTAAAAATAAAAATAATACACAATTTTAATTCATTTTTGAAACTTAAAATGACTTTTAAACTTAAAAAGAAACAATTATCTTCATTCTTATATTCCAAGAAATCTTTTATTCAATACTTATGTTCAAATTGTCTCGCTTCATTTCTATAAAGATGAAATTTTGCAAATGAATTTTCTCTCACTTTCTGTGTCGGGTTTTGAGATTTTCTACAGTTGTGTAACGTCTGGGGCCTACGTCTAGGTCAAGTTAACTTCACAGCATTGATAGAGGCGAGATTTATTTATGTAGATGCTGAGGTAGTCGGTATATAGAACTATTGACACTCAAGTGCTACATGTTAACTTTTACGATTCTACCCTACTCGGCTTCTTGATCTATCATACCTGTATTCACATAAATCAGAAGTATTCCATTGCGCGTAACTGGTGACTAAGTCAAAGCAAGACTACTCGTTAATAAAATAACAAATTTAATGAAACAACAATTAAATTAAAATACTAAATCATAAAATCATTATACAGCTAGCTAATCAAATGATACAAACGAGGAAGAACAGAGAATGAACAGTAGCAATCAGTCCTTAAATACTGTAACAGGCTCGTCGCTATTGGTCGATGGGTGACATCACATAGAGGGCGGATCCGATCTGCATGAAATCACAATTCAGGATGTTGCCAGATGCCGCTATGATGCCACAGTTGTCTATCCTCGGTGGAGAAGCAGTATCTTAATCCTTTTAGAACTAAATTAGCGGTTAATCAATAATTAAATTAAATTTTGATGACGTATCAGTGGAGCCGCATCATAGTTGGTTTATGAAAAATTCATGTCCAAATTAAAATTAGAAAATAATCAAATTAAATTTTGATTCCATGTCAGTGGAGTCGTCCCATGTCCATCCAACCGGTTCGGTTGCCGTAATGGTATCAGGCACGGGGGCATGGGGCTGCTTTCTGTCAATGGAGCCGCCTGATAGTGAGTTTAAGAAAAATTCATGTCCAAATTCAAAATTAGAAAATAATGAAATTAAATTTTGATTCCATTACAGTGGAGCCACCTGATAGAAACTTTAAGAAAAATTCTTGTCAAAATTTAAAATTAATAAATAATTAAATTAAATTTTGATTCCATATCAGTGGAGCCGCCTGATAGAGAGTTTAAGAAAAAATCATGTCAAAATTAAAAAAGTAGAAAATAAATAAAATAAAAAATGCTGCGTTTTATAAAATAACAGCATAATTAACAAGAATAAAATAATATTTTTGAAAACTGTTTTTAATTAAATTTTTTATTTAGTTTTTGCATTGATTTGCACGCGCGTTTCCATATTTCTTGGTGAAATCATTAAATACATTCATTCCTATGAAATGTATTATGGCTGTAATTAAACTGAGAAAATCTATGAAAAATAACACGCAATAAAACCAGCATCTCTGAACAGATACATTTTTTGAATTACAGGATGGTCTAAAAGTCCGCACTTCTGGTTAATAGGCCGCAAAGGATCACCAGAAAATCACATCAACAAAAAGAAACACTGTTCTAAAAATTAAGGATGGCGGTTATTGCGAAAATAACCGGTTTTCGGTTTATCAGGTTTTTTCCACCTCCGATTTAACCTGGAGGTTATAACCGATAAATAACAGGTTTTTTGAAATAACCGTTATTCGGTTCTTTTATATAAAACAAACGCCGTTTGTAGAACAAAATTTTTTCAATAGTATTTGTTTGCAGGAAATCGATCCATTGGCCTATATTTATCTGTTCATAAAGACTCTTTCAGTAATCCAGCAGATGCCTCGAGGAAGCCGTTGACGTTGATTGGTCTAAGACGAGGAAATTCTATCTTCATAAGTTGGTAAATTTTAGCCTAATAGAACCTAAAATAGAGCCTATCTTACGATCCGGTTTTTTTACCCGGTTATTGGATTTTTTAAAAAATAACAGGTTATAACCGCAACTAAAAAATAACCGAAAAAACCAGTAGTTCCCCATCCCAGTTTCCCCCAGAAAATCCCAGTTTTTCCCATACCTAGTTTTTTATCGATGCCAACTGAAAAAGTATGGATGTAAAACACAGAAACTTAATCATTTTTGATCACAGGTTAGAAATTAAATTTTTATATGGAAATATAAAGGGAAGTCTAGAGGAAAACATTTTCGAGTTGTTATTTCGCCTTTAAAACTTGATAAATATAGTACAGATATGGAAATTTATCGGGCAGGACTTATAAATAATGTTACTTTAAACTATTGCTCAAAAGATAAACAACATATGGAAGAATTACAATTGTGAAACTACAAAATTTGTATACATGACAGCACACGCATGGCAAAACTATTCCGCAACAAAAATTTTGCATAAAGGAAATGTGTTTAATGTAATAAAGGTTTGTTGTTGGTGCATTCTGTATACGAGTTTCAGATATCAGAGAAAAATTTGATATTGTCAAATTGTAAAAAATGATAAGACGCCATCATTTGAGAAACGCCAGTCAATGGGAGACAATTAGATGCCTTGAAGGAGCCCAGCGAGACTCGGAAGTAGTGTATTTCCGCTCATGGAACCCGTATCAATGCGTGGGAAGCGTATCATGAAGAGCAGTAAGTGGACGTCCTTGAGCCACAGTTGCTCGGGGTGACCGTTTTCTGCGTCTCCAAGCGAGACGCCGTTGTTCATTGACTGCACATCGCTCTGACACGATACAAAATTATTTGTATGAATATGCGTTATAGCAATCTCGCAATACATGAAATATGTGTATACAGGAGTGTATTGTAAGTAGATTTGTCGTACTGCGTGATATCCTATAACGACATTTTAACCACGTAATATGGTCGTCTACTGTATTGATATAAGCTTGGAATTGATATGAATATTGGAATAAATGATTTTGTAAGTTTCCTTCTTTGACATAGATCAGAATCTGTGCAGTAAGCTCAACTTTTAAAGAATTAGCCTCGGAACTAGTAATCCTTAATTTCTTGAAATTTAAATTAATTGCTTTTGTAAGTTTCCTTTTTCGACAAAGAACATTATGATGCAAAATGAAATGAATGCTTCGGCATTCAAATTGATATGCCGTATTATCATGCATTCATTTCTACATAGCCTTAAACATGCTTTCGCTGAAATTAATTGGGTCACATTGGCCTAGTGGCATGGTTCCGACTTTCGAACCCGATTTCGAGTGAAATCGGGTTCCAAACCTGTTATCATCGAAACTTTTCTAGGTACGTAAAGGTAAAAGCGTGTATACTTCCGAACCGAATTCTTCGCGAACCGCTCGAGAGAATCTGGTTCACAAGAGTGAGCGGGATTTTTGATTCTAAGTTAGTTGTTCCCGATCTTCCCGAGTGCAGACTTCTCTAGGCGAACCAAATCTTGTGTGTTGTTTGGCGATTCGTACTTCACGTTGGGACGCGTTGGAGTTCATTTCAGACCATTTCGACGAGAATAGGGTTCAAAACCTGATACTAACGAAAATTTTCTAGGTACGTGAATTAAACACAACTTATACACTTGCGAACCTAACTATTTGTGAACGTTTCGCGAGCAACTGGTGCAAAAGTGTGAACGGGTTTTTTGATTTCAAGTGAGTGGTTCCCGAACAGTTTGCAGACTGCTTTGAGCCATTGGGCCTCCATCTTCTTGGTTAGGTCAAGCTTATTATCTCTAGCTTATTTTATATTGCCTTCTTGTCCAGCTTGACCAGCATGCTTTTATCGACCCGCAGAGCGGCCCAAAACCCTTTTTATTTTGTGCAAGTTGATTATACAACATTTTCCCCCTTCTTTTTAGTTATAAAAAATTTTCCTGTGCGTTTCTTAATTGAATATTTTTTTCTTTTCTTTTAAACTGAAAAAAGAGGGGAAAAGTTCAGATTATTTTTATTACGTGAAAATTTTGCTTAGAGAGATTTTTACAGAAAACGGGAGTCCAGTCCACAGTGGTTCCCTCTGCCGAAAAAATGGAATTTATACGGGTGCCTAATTTGGCTCTTGCATCTCCTGCATCATAACCCCGGGTCCTCATTGCTAGTAATTATTTTTATTATATGTTTTTTAATTATCTTGTAATAGTTATGGACGTTTCCCAAGTCTAGTATTTCAATTGATTTAAAGAAAATTAGATATTATTTTTTAACTTTAACTTTTTTGAATTCTTGAAAATTTTTTATGTGTGTTTTCCATGACATTTTGTTTTGGAGTGTGATGCATCGTTTTTTTTGTGGGGGTGGGGCTGTTAAATAACTACCCTTTTGTGTGGGTTGAATTTTTTCGTTTTTTAAATCAGTTTTTCTATGTGGATTTTAAAGTGCTTTTGAAATGAAAAAATGTTTTTATAAATTCTTGCCCCGGAAATTGTATTCTTTATTTCTCCCCAGCCACACAGTTTTGTGATTTTTCTTTATTTTGGCAGGTGCTGTGAAGTTATAGCATATTAAAACAAAGTTAGATCGTATAGTGGTATTTAAGTTTAAACAAATTCTTTTTTTATTTTGCTTTGACAAACTATAAAAAATTATTAATAATTATAGCATTTTAGACTTACAAACTATCAAATTATTCACTTCACAATAACACCAAGGTCAGATATATATATATATATATATATATATTTATTTATTTTACCAGGCCAATTCCTTACTCAATTGCTCTAGGCTAAATAAATGCACACAGACTAAATGAGCTATATAACGTATTTATTATAATGAAAATTCTGGATTAAACAAGGTTAGTATAAATAAAAGAAAAGATGAAGTCGATCGACTATTAAGCTTAAATCTAAGGATAACACCATCACAATACACATTACACCTGATACAACCTCTGTTGATATTAAATGTACTGATCAACCAACACGCAAATTCATAAAAAAAATATACATGTGTACTTAAATGCACAAGGCTGCACTAGATATGTTCATTATGTTATGCCGACGTAAATAGTTTATTTTGAGATGAATTCCTTCCGTACGCTTACTAGTACCAAAAGAGTACTATGCATTTCCAGCCACGTGGCCTTGTTTTGAGCAATAGTCTTTTTTTAGTAGAATTAATACAGTGTTCACTTTTATCTTTCAATACACGGCCTTTATGACTAACGTAAATAAAAAGAATATGGAATGTCTACTTATCGTTTGGATGCACATCAATCGAGACGAACTCAGCACAGGGCGGACTTTGCCGAGGAAAAAAATTTAGGCTTAGTCATTCCATCGATCATGGCTGCCTCTCCTGGGGCCTTCATTCTGTCCACACCAATTCCATCAGAATTCACTGGGCGTCCGCTCACCACCTATCTTGAAGTCCCAGAACCAGAAGAAGAAAAACGTCCACCTCCTTCGTTGAAGTTCAGCCCCCGAAAATAAACTAAAACTCCGTCTGTCCTCCTCTTCCAACCAAAAAGGTCCGCTTCCCTACGTCACAGGCAGTTACGTCACTTCCCTTTCGAACGTTCTCCAAAGTTCAGGACAGGACCAGATATTTCATCAGCCCACAGTAAAATTTCGTCATCCACCGGTATTTTCTCTTCAGCGTGACTCAGCAGTTTTCACCGGGGACCATGCTTCGCGGAGAAACGAAGATTACACTTTCCGAAAACCACCGGAGCAGGAGAAAAAAAAAAGAACGCGTTTCATCTCCCTTGCTTTTCATCTTTTGACATAAAAAAATTCTAGTTTCACGCACACAGGAATTTTATACAATTAAATCACTACTTAAATAAAGCATAAAATGACAAAAATAGAATTATTTAAAAAAAAAGATCTTTTAAGCGATAAGATATTCAAATGTTAGATGAAAGAACAGACTTTGAATGTTTTGATTAAATGCATTAAGAAGAAAGAAAAATAACTGAAGTTAATAATTAAAAATTAAGTTGTTAATTTAATTTAAATGTTGTGGGACAACACAACACAGGGTTCACATTGTAAATTGATATTTTGCAATAATGTAATCGTTCAGGATTATTCTGAGATGCATTTAAATTCCACCCCTGTTTTGGTATCTAGTATGTGAAATAGTTTAGTGTATCGTTGTATAAGTTATTGTATAATACTGGCTTATATTTTTGTTTCCTAAATCCACCCAGATCTTCTTGTCCCCGGAGACTGGAAAGCTGTTCCCTTCCGTGATTAGGGCAGTCTCTCTCTCTCTCTTTTTCCTCTGTTTAACTATCATTATTCCCCACCGTTCAACTAAGGGACTTGAACCCTTTCGGGTAGGCCGGGTCGGTGTTGTTCCTTTAATTTCCTTCCTTTCCTTTGTGTTTTCCGGTGATTCGCGCTTCACTTTTGAACGCGTTCGAGCTCATTTCGCCGTTCTCTGTGAACCAAGACGTATTGCAACGCGCTTCCAGTTATTGGCGACTAATAGACAATGGTTAGCGATTCGCAGTGGGTTTGCTGCATTCCCATGGTTTGCGTTGGATTGTCGTGAAAATAATTTCCTCGAACACACGAGCGATTCGAGTTGGTTGATTAAATGGTTACATTTACGAGGTCCGACACGAAACTGCCCTAGTATTACTTCGAAACAACGAATTAATCTGACTTTCTGAAATAACTTATGGCAAATCCTCGGGTTCATAAAAATGAACTATTGTAAAAGGAATAGCCTTATAAATTGGTAGTTGAATTGATATAACTCCTGTCAAACCACACCGCCGCGGAAAGAAGAAAGAATTGATATGCATTAAAAGATATGACGTGGTTTCAAATGAAGACCAAAAGCCTTGTTTTAAGTGGCAATTTTATTGAAACAATGTCGAAACTCGACATGAATCCTTACATCTGATAAAACACATTAATGTTTATTTGTTTTAAAACACATTTATGTTTCAAACTACTTCTATAAAACCTGACTATCCTGTATGATAGACAAAATTATTCTGATTTCCCATCGAGGCTCTAAGATAGGTAAGTAGCATCGAAATTTTCGATGAATTTTTCTTGAATATTGGCATATATCCTTCGCATTTAGACAAAGAACAGAAACTATAGAAAGCTCTACTTTAACGAAGAATCTTCAAATTATTATATCTTTAATTTCATGAATGCTTACTCATTTCTGCTAAAGCTTCGATAATAAACGATTTAAAAATTGTTACTAAAATTGGTTCATTCAGCAAAAATGCTTAGTTTGTTATTTTTATTATCAAGCAATCATTTGATCTTCCAGCTGCTTGGCCCACAAATTCTGCCGTTTACTGTTCCTCTACCTCATGTGAATACCGCTATTTTCCACCGGCTGGTGGGTTTCAGTAGGCTTCTCCCATCTCTCCCAGTTTAAGTCTCTCCTTCTTGTAATATTATTTCTGAAATGTAACATTCATTTAATTATTTAAAGAAAAACACACTACAGAGAAAACTTCATTTACAGAGTGCTATAAACAACAAACACACAAAGAACGAAAGCCACAACGAGTAAATAAAAAAAAAATATGCAAGAAAATAAAAAAAGTTGAACACGGAGAATACACGAAGTCATAAAAATTTTGCAAACGCATATATAATTAAAAACGAAAGCACATAATAACAAAAACATTAAAACACACTAAGATTCTAAAAGTTGTATTTTTTTTAAAAAAAATAAAAGACCATTTCCAAAAGGCAAGGGTTAAAAAGTCAAAACACGCAAGCACCGAATCCTCTAAAGACACACCAAGAGTTTGAAAGTTTAAAGACGTAAATACACACTTGAGATAAAAAGCATGGGTTATGTTATGTTATTTTTCGGCGGACCATTTCGAATGCTAAAGTAAGCATTACCGAAATTGTTAACTTTTCAGCTCACAACGACAAGAAAGGTGAACAATTATTTTCCAAGGTTAAAAGAAAAGAATATTTTCTTAAAAGTTTCAATCAAAAAAATTATTTTCCTAGTAGGGCAAGGCGCCAAGCAAAAATAAGGAAACATTCAAACTGAAATGAATTATTAAATGGTATATTTAACAAAACTATTTATATATAAAACGGCATGGCTTACAGAAGGGGATACATGTCTAATATTTTTCATTTGAAGAGATAAGTGTGAAATTTAAAGTAAGAAATTGTTATTGAAGACAATTTTTAAGTAAATTTAATGAAGAATTCAGTAATTTTAAATGAATCTAATCTTAAATTAAAATTTTCCTTTTATTAAAACTAATTTCCTTTTCAAACATTTCATATGCAATATCTGAATATTATAATAGGTTTTCTCTTTTTCAATATTTTTTAGTTAAAAATCTGGGGATCAAAACAAAAGTAAAAGTGTAAGACATTGATACTCTAAGAAAATTGGAATTTCAATCACATTCATCGTTATTTTTATTTTTAATGAAGGTTTATATAAGAATTTTCTTTCTTATGGCATTCATTGTTATTTAATTTCTGTATCGTCTTGTTTTAAAGCGTCATGCTTTTAGGATTTTGTTTTGACTCATCAGATTTGTGATAAAAATTATTTTCCACATTTATGTACACTTATAAATGTATATTTTAAAATTTATTTTCATCAGTTAATACTTTTTATCGTTAATATATTTCATAATTTCTTATCATAATTATTAAAGAATCCTATAATAAATGTTTTCTGAAGTTCATTACCAAATCAATCATCTCATATGGAAGTAAAATTTTATTAAAATTAAAGAAAAATTGATAATTTCGTTCTGAAAACTTTAAAAATTGTACTATCATCCGGAACAAGCCATCGTACACAATTTCAGAGCTTAAGCACGTTAGGAAGTGAGTGAAAAATAGGTGAAAATATTCTATTTTTACAAGCATGAAAGAAATTTAGTAAAATAAAAACGTGTAAAACCTTATGTTTAACAATTTAGAAGCATTAGATGCAGTGTAGACACATCAGAAATCTCAAAAGGATAGCAATAAAGAAACAAATGAAGTTGAAACAGGAAAAACGTAATTTTTAGGCAATATTCTATTTTTACAAACACGAAAGAAATTTAGTTATATAAAGACGTTTAAAACCTTACGTTTAACAATTTAGAAGCATTAGATTCAGTGTAGACACATCAGAAATCTCAGAAGGATAGCAATAAAGAAACAAATGAAGTTGAAACAGGAAAAACGTAATTTTTAGGCTATCCCATTTTTTGATTTCACTATGCAAACGATTTTTTTTTGAATTAATGCTTATTTACTTAAGCAAATATTAACTGCAATGTTTCATAATAATTTGTTAGATTTACTGTTCAGGGTGTCTCAAAAGGTCGCTTACAAAATTGAACCGTAAGTCAGGCATACAGAAGTAAGTCATTTCTACAATAGAACGTGGTGTCGCAAACAGGAAGAGTGGCTATGTGTCAGTGAATTAAATAAAAAAAAACATACATAAGATAAAGAGTATAAAACAGGTTTAATGAATACAGTTTCCCAATAGTAAAACAAGACTGTTTCGTGAATAACAACATTACAAGTCGAACGCAGCAAAACAGAAAAAATGGCAATTATAAATTTCAAATGCAATATCAACAAGGAACCTTTTGAGTACTTAAAGCAAGTGTTCAAAGGAAGAAGTGATAATTCTTTCGCATGTTATCATTCAAGCAACTAAGTTGTTCTACTGTTGTGAATTTTTATTCCACTAAACTTGTTTTGCACAATTTATCTGGTAAAGTTTAAAATTAAAGTTTTGCATTATTTATTGATTGCTTCCATTTCTTAAGTTAATTAATAGGATTAAATCACTGATAATTAAAATCGGAAAGTTAGCAGTATTGGGGTAATATGTATGCTAATATTTAATTCTAATAAAATCTGAAAACTTTTTGTTCCCCTCTAGCTTACCAGAAGTCAGATATTCAATATGATGCGTCAATTGTTCTTCATAGTGTTGGTAAGTACTTAAATCCCTTTCGAAAGTTAAATCACTTCACCTTCGATCTTAGTTTATTTCTTTACTTAAAATTCGAAAGATGTGTGATCAAATGTTCTTTAAAGAAATAAACTAATAATTAAAAAAATGTTTTCTTCTTCACACTGATATTCACTGAAATGATTCCCCAAAGTCTGATGTCATTATAAGAAAAATATCTCATTCCTATAAGTTATAAAGTTTCATTATACAAGAAGGACAACATCTGATGTTTCTTAAATTCTAATTTAAACATTCTCAATTTTATAATTGCAATTTTTATTAAATGTTCTTGTAAGCAATTCTTTTTTGAATTTTTACGTTTGAATGCAATAACATAGTTTGTATTCTTCTGTTGAAAATGTCTGAATTACGTTTATGTAAGTCTTATTTAAGGAATTCATGGATTCTTATGGTGAGTGAATTTAGTAGTCTAGTGCATCGTTATATCAGTAGAAAGATATGTTTAACCTTCTGAACTGCGTAATTTTTTAAAATCCCCATTTAGATACAACGTTTCCAAACGTGTTCAAATACCGTTGAGCCAAACGAGTTGTTGTTTATATGCGAAGCTTTATTAGTATAATATGATCCAACGCTAAAAAGTACTAATTACACACATTAGCCTGTGTAAATCGCAGGATGCTTCTAACTGCGGAAATCGCGAGATATGTACTCAGAGGGTTAAAGGATGATTATAGACAGAACAGAACACCACTTCATGCTCCTGGTACTATAATCTTTTGGTTATTTAAGTAGAATGGCGGACATGAAGTGGAAGAGACATCGGAAGACGCTCCTTACAAGATCAACTAACAAGAGAGCAAAAGGAAAAAAAAAAAAACTAATCAAATAAAGAAGTACACGAAAAGAAACTAAAATGCGAATTTTAAGGCACATGTGTGTCTGTTCTGTTGATTGTTCTTTCCTCCATAAAGTGGAAGTTCTTCTGTGTGGAAGCGGAGAATAGTTCAGGTGCGCTGTCACTTCGACGAAGAGGGCGCAAAAAATTCCCCATGTGGGCTTCGAGGTAATGGAAAAGGCTTGAAGTGAAAGATGATCACGGATTTATTCGAAGAAGCTCTTGAAAATCATTAAGATGGTGTACCAATCGTTGGATTTTAAGTCGGGAGCCTCTGCCGGAATGGATGTTGCGGAACCAGATTATCTCATGTTCCTGTGCCGGTGTAGTCGTGTGGAACGATGCAGTCAGAATGCAAACTGTCACATAATGCAAAGGAGTGCCGTTTGTGCTTCCCCAATTTTTTTGTCAATTTTGTGGGCAATTTGCTGTCGAGGCAAGGTTAAACCTTTTCAGGTAAGAGGGAAATGAGCCGTGTCCTGTTGAAAACTAGACTTCTTCCCTTTTCCAATAGCATGATTGAGTCGAGACTCTTGTCAGGATGTTAAATGTGGACCTCCCCGTATCTTCATCTTCCCAGTATGAGTGCCAGTCCTTCATCATTTTTTTTCTTGAAGATTGATTTCAGGAAGGATATTGGAGCCTTAACAGATAGTGGGTCTCAATCAGTCTCCGCAGCTTCTTTTGCCAATCTGTCCGCCTCCTCGTTTCCGTCGTAACCCACGTGAGCTTTGATCCAAGAAATGTGTATATACTTATTTGTGATAAGGCTCTTGCAGATCTCTTTAGCTGTTGTGTTTCTACTTCTTACGTTAGCTGCCGCCTGGACACTCGCCTGATTGTCCACTAGAATGGTGATTGGCTGGTGAAGGAGGCTGGTTACATGATCTGTTGCGTGTTTCAAGGCCAGGAGTTCCGCCTGGAAAACTATATTGTAATCTTGCAGTTTTGCCAACCATCTGGAAACTATGTTTTGTTCTGACCAGACGCAAAATGCTACACCTACACCTTTTTCGGTCTTCGAGCCGTCCGTGTAGATGCGGGTGCCCGATGTTATACCCCTCCATCTTCCAAATAAATCTGTTCTTCTGTCGGACAATCAGAGAAATGTGCAGCCCAAACCGGTTTCCCTTTTTCAACCTATCCAGGCACAAGAGTTGTCAAAGTGTCCTGAAGGGAGATACTCAGTCTTCGAATGTCTGTGACTGACATCCTGCTGGATCTGGAGAGGAGGAATTCCAAGTATGACCTGGAGCGCTGAGGTTTTTGTGGTTCTGTATGATCCTGTAAGAGCAAGCAGGAATGGTCTTTGGATGGTGTTAAGTTTCCATTTGGTTCTAACTGGTGGGTCTAGGCACCAGACTACATAAGTACGCATCCTTTCAATTACAGTCTTGTACAGTATTCTTCTGAGTGTAAGGGAAAATCCCCAGTTTTTCCCGGTAATCTTTAGTAGGTTCTGGTAAAGAATAAATGATTTGTTTGAGAGATTTCTAAGGTGAGCATTCCAGATAGTTTGTCATTTATAAGGAGTCCGAGATATTTTATTGTGCGTTTTCTTTGGACTGCCTCTCCTTGCCAGCGAATCCGTGGGGGTCTTGTTAATTTGTTGAAGAGGATATATTGAGTTTTGCCTGCAAAAATTGGAAGTTTATTTTTGTTGACACAGTTAATGAATGTTTCTATTGCTGTATGGATTTAGTATCCAATTTTTATTTTCGTGGGGGCGTGAGAGATGATCACAAAGTCGTCCGCGAAGGCTTGTATGGCTGTGTTTTCTGGCCAGATTTCCCTCAGAATTTCGTTTGAGACTAAGTTCCAGTGGGCTGGACCACTGCAAGAACCTTGTGGCCACACCATCTTCTGATCTCTAATGGCTGGTAGTTCGCTGGAGTTGAGAATAATTTTTCTGTTTAGCAGTAGATTTCTGAAGATAGTTGATATGTTTTTGGGGCAGTGACTATTGTCCAGGTAGTTGACAATTGAAGAGTGTTGAATGTTACCGGATGCGTCCTTAATGTCTATTGAGAGAACCACGACATGAGGATTTTTCTTTTTGCTTTCACTGATTTTTTGAATGAGATGGTGAATTGCTAGTTCCGTCGAGCGACCCTCTCTGAATCCGCACTGGTTGTCGCTAATCTTATTAAGTCTCTCTAGGTGGTAAATGGACCTCTGGTTAAGGAGTTTCTCTAAGACTTTTCCAATAGTTGGCAGTAGAGAGATAGGTCGATAAGAAGAAGCTTCGTCCTCAGGTTTACCTTCTTTTTTAAATAGGATAATATTACCTAATTTAAGCGGGTCAGGAAACGTCCCGAGATGCAGGCATTTGATAAGAAGCTCCATGAGCAGGATAGGAAATCGTTTATTTATTTGTTGAATAATTATATTGCCAATTCCGTCGGGTCCAAGTGCTTTTCCCTTATGAAGGTTTTTGATGACAATTGCAATTTCCTCTTTTGTGAAGGGGGTATCGTCTAGTGTATTAGTTCTTATTGCTGGGAGGTCCGCATAATCTAGTGGGTTCGGGAACATTTGCTCCATGATATTGTCTGCAATTTTAAGCTGGCCTCCTGTGGGGTTGTTGTTCTTTAAGGCTATGAGATGGGCGGGAGGAATGGTTTTTCGAAAGGCGGCTTTGTATTGTTTACCATATGGGTTTGAGGCGTTGTACAGAATGTTTCCCAGCCAGAATTCTTAGCCTGTTTAACATGCCTTATGTACAGGGCTTGAATCTTTTTTAAGGCCAGGAATCTACGACTTATCTGACCTTGAGGGGCTCTCTGTGCCCGTCGCCTCAGCGCTTTTAGTCTGTTTTTCTCAATGTCTAGTTTGGATGTGTACCAGGAAGGGGGCCTGGCAACTTCTTGCTTTTTGGTTTTGTAGGTGCTCTTGCAGGCATCTATGATTTTATTTTGGAAATGGCTCTTGGTTTTGTTGATGTCGTCTTGTGTTTGGCTGTTTCTTATAATGACAATGCAATTTCCTCTTTTGCGAAGGGTGCTTCTTATTGTTGGTAGGTCCGCATAATGTAGTGGGTTCGGGAAAATTTACTCCAGGATATTGTCTGCAATTTTAAGCTGGCCTCCTGTGGACAATTTAAAATTTACTGTATCTTCGGAGTGTGTTGCTTATAGTTTCTGCATCATATAATTGTTATCATTAAACCAATTCAAAGATAAACCGGGGATTTCCGGTAAAAGTAGCCAGAAAGTTTTATATAAATATTCATGATCAAAGAAAATTCTTCGATTCAATTTTGTTATTCGTATAGAAATTATGCTTTTTTTCTCTAATATTACTGTTTTTAAAAGCACGTTTGTTTTTAAATAGTCGATTTTTTTCTTTTGCAAGGATTATAATATCTTTTCTTCGCGGTATAGCATTTTATTTTGCAAGAATGTAATTTTTAAAGGTTATAAGAATTAGAGATTAAAAAAGCATGTTTTTTAAGCTTGCTTGTTCAGTTTCAAGTTTTTCATCAATTTTAAATTTTCTTTACATTTAATTCGGCTGTTCTGTGAATTATGTCATTGTTGTGATTTTATTAATGTAATATAATGTAGCATATCTATGGGAGGAAGGTTCTACACAATTCATCTTTGCATTTAGGCATTGGCTGTCCTCGGTCAAATAGCACACGGTAAGTGGATTCGAAATTTGTCATATATTTTTTTTATCAAGATTATGTATAAATATGCTGATAAGTCTCGAAGTTTTCTTATCTATATATTTAACAAAGCGTAATTTTAAATCTAAAATAGAAGAAGGTTAAAATGCAACATATATTTCATATATCGTACATCTATATATAGGGTGCATAAATTTCATACTTTTCTGAGGGTCTATACACAATTGAGAAAAAATAGGTCTAAGTCAAAACTAGAAGGAATATTTTAAAGACGGACATTGGATTATTTAGAACAAGCAGGGCCAAAAATATAATAAAAACATTTCACATTCATGAAATATTTTCTCTAAAACATATACTTTTATTTTCCTTTTTTATAATACAATTCTAAGTATATTTGAAAGTAATAAAATAATGAAAATATATATAGAAAGAAAAGAATCAACTCAAAAGCTATCTTTTACAAGTGAAGGCAGATCCTATGCACAGAGAAAGGAACCGGCCAACTCGTTTTACTTTTTCGTATACGAAGAATACAAAGAAAAAATATTGTTATCGTCACAAAATTTGTCCTCTAAATTTTGACGAATCTCCACGTTTTCGTATCCCCTGAAGCCGAGGAAATCATCTTTGGATTTAAGTCTGCTTATCTGTGATAACTCTAAAAACAATGAGTTAGAGGGATGGAATTTGGTATGTGACCTTTGCATCAAAATTGTAAATTTCTAAAAAATTTTGGACAAAATTAGTCTACGGGAAGACTGTTGTCAGTCCGCACTTGAACACAATAGATAAAAAGGGCAAAAATCTAGATGGGTGAAAATTAGCCAACGGACGAGTATACTGCTTTGTTTATTTTGGTTAGGTTAGGTTAGGTTAGGTTATATTAACGTCCCGTTTTGAAGCAACACGAGGGCTATTTAGGGACGGACCTCGTAATTTTGAACCGCGGTCAGATGACGAGGACGACACCTGAGCTGGCACCCCCCTCTCCAAACTTCCGCGCCACACCAACGGGTTGTTTATTTTGGAATCATAGACCGCTTTCCGTTAATTCTCCGATTTAAGCAATCGTCAAATCCATTTGGATACTGTATCAAGCGCAAAGTTCGAATCAATTCTTTCTTTTGTACACAAAGCGTGGAATTCTGTGTTCATTGAATTCATTTAATTCTTTTTATTTAAAACGACCAAATTCCGAATGGAACGATTGTTATTAGAAAAATAGTTTTGTTAAAAATTTAACCGCCATTGATTAACTAAGTTGTTTGGTTAAAAAAATTGACAGCCAAACAAGCCTCAGAAGTCGCCAAAATAAGCGATAACAAACAATTTTGGGCAGCCTTACCACAAAATGAGGCTCTTACTGTTACTAAAAATTGAGAACTACAGAAATAGGAGCATGAAAATTAATATTTTCGAAGTATCCTTAAGCCATAACGCTTAAAAACTTTAAGCATTAATTAACATCTTCAAACAAAGCGTTGAAATCTTAAGGATTCCCATTGGCGAAGCATTACACCGGAAGTCGCTCGGTATAGCGGAAGTTCTACTTTAACACAAGTAAACAGAACAGAAAACTCTTCTATAGTCAGAATTGTAGATGTTTGCCAAATTTTGGACCAAATCCACCCACTGGCTGGTCATCTGTCGGTCTGTTGATTCGTGTGGATATGAGTATGATAAAATCACAAGGCGAAAGACATTAAACGAATGAAATTTGGTATATGGTACTGTGATTATACGTGTAAAAATATTTCAAATTCTGTACCTAATCGGGCGGAAGTAGTGCGCCGAAAATGTATAGTCATTTTTCTTCATTATATTACGAAACACAAGACGCGACATATTGTGTCAATATACGGGACGTTCCTGTTGCGTGACACACTTGCGGCGTTTTGCACTTCTAATGTGATTCATGGCGGTGGAGATACAGACTCTTAAGCTGGAACTTCACGGTGAAACCGCTCCAAGCCAAATGGCGTGGTAGCAATCCACACCGTTTTAATTTTCAGCCGATCCATTTAGGTAGATCATTCACGGAGGCTCCATGCCAATGGTCACTCCTATCCCCTGTGGCTACTGCGTCCCCTTCTCCTTCTTCTCCATACTGTGTCAATATACTTGACGTTCCTGTTGCGTGACACATTTGCGGCGTTTTGTACTTCTAATGTGATTCATGGCGGTGGAGATACACACTCTTAAGCTGGGCATTCACGGTGAGACCACTCTAAGCCAAATGACATGGTAGCAATCCACACCGTTCTAATTTTCAGCTCATCCATTTAGGTGGGTCAATTACTGAGGCTCCATGCAAGCGGTCACTCCTATCCCCTTGGGCAACTGCACCAACTTCTCCTTACGCTTTTAAAATGGGTATCCCCTCCCCGCTCAAATTTTCTCTCTCCCACGGCTCTACATTTTGTAATTTTCGCTTTTGTGAGAGAGCCTCGCTCCCCCTCCCCACGGTCGCGTTTCAGTGTTCTGACCCAACGCTCCAAATGTATAACGAATTAAGATGAAAATCAACTTTTCGACGGCACCGATTCTCACTGGATGTTCGCATTGCTGATGGGTTTGGGATCGGCGCGCTCCAAATTGTGTAGAGTGGTCTATCCTTGAAGGCCCAGATTTATAAGGAGAAATGAACAGCACTAGTTACGTTAAGTTATGTTGCTAGAAAGTCGAGGGGAGAACACTCACGCTTTGCTTAATGAAATCTCTTTTTCCATGATGGATTCCTCTATTAATGAATTTGATTTTCTAGACATCTAGTGACCTTAATTATGTTTGGGGGTTATATGGACTAACTTTTTAATGAATAAGAAAACACTTATGGAATATCAATTCAGCATTGATAAGTTATTGTTTGCAATAGAAAATAAGAATACTCCGTTAATGATTCCTATTTTTCTCTCTTTCATCGATTAAACGAAAATTAGGGGACTCCGCATGTGAACAGGAGAAAAAGGCTGCCATCGACAGAGCCAAAAATGGTAAGGATATATGATTTTTTATTTTTTAATACTCACCAATCCATGAAGTAGCATTCTAATCAGTGATATTCCTCCCCTCTAAACTGATCAATGTCCCAAATTACTAAGGGCCATCAACTCTTAATTCGCATGTATGAAATACTTTGGACCTTTCCCTGCCTACCTCAAAAGGTTTCACCTGTCTGACAGCGATTATTGCAGTTGTGGTGGAATTGGCACGGCACTTCACTATGCCACGGAGTGTATTTATACAGTATCTTGGCATATGAGGAAGCCAGCGTCAAACTTCGAACAAGAATGGCTGAAAAGGGTCGCCAATAACCTCGTTTCCAGGCATCAAATTTCGTGGGATTATCAAATTCATTAGCGAAAACAGAGATCTTTTCCGGCCTCCCTAGCCTTTAACTTTCAAGCGAGCTGAACTAAGTAGCTCAATTACCGGACATTCCCCCCTTCAAATAAAAGAACGGTATAACAACATCTAAAGAAGACTATTACGAACTAATAGTGTAAAAGTGAAAATGCCTGTGCTGTACATAGTGTATATATTTCCTTCTTTTTGTTTATTTTGTTTTTCTTTTTCTTAGATAAAATTCCCGTGTCTTGCCCATCAAACCGTTCAGGTCACGGGTACGGGTTTAAGAGACGGCGTTCTGTTCTGTATGAAATACTTTCCATAATTTTGCATGAAGTTTCCCTTTTCCTTGCTAGTAGATTATCATATATGAAACATATTGACTTGATGTAGCTGAAAAAATAATATCTGAGAATTACCCCTTTCAAATGTTAGTATAAATAGAATAGGTTCTTCCTGTTTCAACCGTTGCAACCACGTTACCTTAACAGATTTGCCCTCGCCCTGCCTTGGCACTCTGGTTTCTGAATGAAAAACCGCTGCTACAGCTCGAGTACTGAGGCCGGATTCCTAATAGTCATCACCGTATCATCGTAAAATGTGAAAAATACTGACTTCCCTTCAATTGAAGTGAGTCATATCCATGGTATCTGCCTTTAAGGTCACATTGAACAGACCGAACGTGTTTCAAGAAAAATTCTTTTATTTTTTTATAGGAATTCACCATAAGGGATGTGAAACACCCTCTCGGGCGTGCTTCCGTCAGGGTTTTTTATTCAATTGAATGATCATATTATGGGCAGGGAATTAATGTTGTATCTCTGTTTAAGGTTTAATGAGGAAACAAATGGATTTAAGAAAATTCTATATTTCTAAAATGGAGATTTTTCAAGGTACAAGACTTTTAAACTGGATAATAGTGCAAGTGAAAATGTCAAGACACTGATGCAAAAGTTATATTATTCTGAGCGTAATGTAAGTGTAGTCAGCTGGTGCATGTCTTATCCGCTTTTACAAAAACTATTAGAGGAGAGGCTAAAAATTGTAGAAATTATTCTGAAAAATAAAAGTGTATTAGGCCCTAAATTTATTAGTTCTAAAGATAAAGGAAATCAGAATTCTTATTTGGATTTCTAAAAACAAGATTTCCTGTGGACCCTAGAAAATTAGAAACAGTATTTTCCTTCCTAAATTGTGTAACGATTATTGTATTGGAGATTCTTTACTATAAAAAATGTTGAAATACGTATGTAAGAAATATACTTTTCTCATATGTTCGCAATGCGTTGAATAACATAATGTATTATTTACAAAATTTCGTCTAAAAAATTGTTGTATAACTAAAACTGTTTGCATAAATCATTTGGAAAATATATAGCATAAAAATGTTAAAAGTGTTTCTTAAATAGCGAAATAGCGAATTGGGGTGTCACAAACCCCCTTGCTCGTTTTCGCGTTACTCTTCGCAGCGCTCTTCCTCGCGGGTGAATCAGACTAAACTATAGAAGCCCTCTGCATCGAAGATAGTTGAGTTATGATTCGTGGAATCAAAGGTAGTCAACAGAGGCAATTAACAGATCTTCATATAATTCTTAAAAGTTGATAGAGGTGTTCTCTGCACCATATATAACCAATCTATTTCATTGGCCTAACCGATTTCACTTTGCCCTCCTCTCCTGCCATGCGCCATATATTCGCTTTTTTTTTTTATCAAATGAGGTAATATCGGAGATAGTTGGCCTCTTACCAAGGTTGGCAGAGTCCGTCGACTAGCAGAACGCTGTCTCTTCACCAAATGTAGTCAATGTATCACATTGGCTAATCGATTTCAGCTGCCAAGCACCGTTTACTCGCTTATTTCTCTATCAGATGGGGATAAGCTTGGAGATAACTGACAGCAACAGTTAGTAGATAATCTCCCTCTTATCAAGGTTGACAGAGTTCTTCGACTAGCAGAACGCTGTCTCTGCACCAAATGCCAAATGCAGCAACCTATTTCATTCGCTAACCAGTTTAATTTCCCTATCCTCCATTTTTCTCCTTCTAATTATCATCATAAAGAAAAATTTGATGTAACGGTGTAAAATATTCTGCTTAATTGAACAATAAAGCGTTTTTGTGGGTGAAGTTGAATATTTACAGAAGAAGGATGGATCAAGATAGATCCATCTGTAAGGTGGATTCTGTGCACTTGGAACAACCACACCCCCACTCTAAAATTGGAAGAACTTGGTGTGAACGAGTCGGTTGCCGGTCTCCGATATCGGACAAGGGTCGTCCTGCACTTCTTGATTTTTGTGGCGGCCGTTTGTTTGTACCGTGCGACTAGGTCAGGGCGGAGAATAATCTTGCACTCCCCTCCTTCGTTGCCACGCACCGTTTATTCGCTTTTTTCTCTACCAGATAAGGTAAGCAATTTTTCTGACCTTGTACGTCACTGTTATGTGACAGCGCATTGAATGACCTCTCATTGCAATCATATTATAATTAAAAGTATTTTTTTAATAATTATTGTTGTTCATTAAAGATGACTCTCAATTTGATCTCCTTCCAGGAGTGGTTGATGGTTTCATACCCCGATGTGAACCAAATGGAGACTTCAGGAATCCCCAATGCTACGGCTTCTTACATCACTGTTACTGTGTAGATCCCAAGACTGGCAAGCAAGTAGGGGAGGCGAAGAAGGGAGGAGTGAAGTGTAACTAACTCTAAATGTTGCTAGAACTGTAACACTTGAGCTGAAAAGTGAGAAAAATTTTAAAATGAATAAATCATTAAATAAAAACAATTTGACTTCCTTTCATCTTTCCTTATAACAGCAAAACTCAAGATGTTCAAAGTGCGAACACTTAAAAAATGAACGAGGATTGTTATTGCGCAGCAAGGTAAACAAAAAGTTACCATAGAAATTTGAATCCTCATGACAGAACCTTGAGACATCATACAATCATACCATAGAACTTAGAGTCGCCATAAGACTATACCATAAACCTTAGAGTCAGTACAAAACCATACCAAATAAATTTAAGTTACCTTTAAATCACACTCTAGAACCAAGAGGCAGCATTAAATTGCATTATATGGCCTAAAATCCCCATGGAATAATACCACAGAATCTAGAATCATCATTACACAATACTACAAAGGCTACAGCCACTATCACAGAACCTAGATTACGTAATTCATAAATTGAAGGTCTTGGAGGTGTATTTCGATTTATGTAGTCCAAAATTGATACAGTACCTGCGTTGCGCATTTACTTTCAATAAACCACGTACAACTTACTCCATTTCCTACGGAGAAGCCATATTGAAAGGAGAATGACAATATCCATGGCAGAGTGCTATTCAGTATTCATTTTGGAAAAAAACTTTTGATAGTTTATTTATTAAATAGAAAATGACGAGAGGCTGTCTTTTACAAACAGCCGCTGATGTTAAAGGCGTAGGACTACTTTACTCGCGTGACTCTTTTCTTTTGAATTTTTTAAAAGCTTCTGTTGTTACCCTTTATCTCTAAAATAAGACATTAGTTATGTTTTTAACATATGTAGTTAACGAGATATAGAGGATCTCCCATACAACGTTTTTTGTGGCGTTTTGGCGTGCGAATTAAATTCCTTCCTTAAACCCTAATGGAAGGAAATTAGTCCTATGTTAAAACTATATCTTTATAAGTTTATTTATAATGATTTTTTAAATGTGTTGAGATACCTTTCGGACACCTTGTACAGGGTAGTTATAATTAATTTAGAGCCTATTCAGGAGGATTTAGAGCCAGTTCTATAGCTCCAAATGAATCAAAATATCACTAGTACGTAGTACAAGTGATGCACTCTGCAAATACACTCCACCCAAAAACGAAACGTGCATGAAAACGGTATTTTGAACGTCAAAAGACGTTCAGACGTGAATTTTGGGAGAGATTTTAGTCATGCTAGAGAAACTGAATTGAAATATTCAAGTTTTGCTGTAATAATAAAATAAAAATCTCCGAAACTCGCCTTATGTAATGGTACAGCGCGACTTTTGGTAAAAAAATTTGAATGTTTTTTTTTTTTCGGTTTTTTCAGTTGCATCGTTTGTGCTAAGTGCTAGTGAAATTTGTTTCATTTGGTGGCATTGAACTAGTGGAGGGTCTCAGTGGTGGGTTTGGGCTTCGGGGCTGGAGAGTTCCAGATTCGATACTCGATTCCACTGAAGATCCTCCGTCTATGTAAGCCTATTGCACATTAGATCATTCGTAGAGGGTGAAACATCCTCCCGCTAGTGTGATGCACAACACCCAGCGGCAGGTGCGGAAGTTTGGAGAAGGGAGTGCTAGCTCAGGTATCGCCCTCGTCATCTGACCACGGTTGAAAACCATCTCGACGAGGTTCGTCCCAAAATAGCTCTCTTGTTGCTTCAAAACGGGACGTTGATATAACTAAACTAAACTAAAACCAGCGGGAGTGGTCTCCCCTAAACTTTCTCGTATACTTTCCAAGTGGAGATTCGTCAAAATCTCGAGTTCAAATTTTTTTGACGATTACAATACTTTCTCTTTGTATACTCCGTGTACGAGAAAGTGAAACAAACAAACAAACCTGAAATCAAATATCTGTTGCCACGTTTCAAAAAAATATTACTTTGAAGCAGGTGTGATAAAATAGGCAATGCAATGAATACTAAAGCGAAAATTCTGGTTTGGAATTGAATACCCAAGAAAACAATTTATAATACCACAACCGTAACAATTGCAAAAGCGCGTGAATAAAAGATTTGCTGAAATAATGAGATCGGTTTGAATTTTATTTACAACAATAAAAAAATGTTACAATTCATGTTTTAAAACATTATTTATTGTTGTAAATAAAATTTACAACAATAACAGATTGCTACCAGTACGCATGCGCATGAGAATCGTATTAAAAGAAATTGAATATGAATTTTAATGCCTCTTTTTGACGGATTTGGCCCAAACGTTTATACGGACCTACATTTATGACGATAAAACTGTGTACCAAATTTTATCCATCTAGCTATTCAAGTTTTTAAGTTATAGTGTTCACATGACTTCGGACATACAGACAGACAGACTTCCCGTCGACGGATTTTGTCCACAATTTGACAGAAACCTACAAATTATATGTAAAGATCACATACCAAATTTCATCCCCGTAGCTCTAATAGTTTTCGAGTTATCGTGTTCACAGACAGACAGAAATGATTCCAAAATTGTGTTTTTGGGACTCAGGGAGGTCTAAAACGTGGAGATTCGTCAAAATCTCGAGTTCGAATTTTTTGACGATTTCAATACTTTCTCTTTGTAAACTTCGTACAAGAGAAAATAAAAAGCAACCGTGGAATCGCCTTTTGAATAGGCGAACTTTTATTATAACAAACGTTATAGTGAAGATAATCAGCACTTATAGAACACCGCCCTCATAGAATTACAGATCGGTAAGTTAAAGTGCCGAGGATACACAGATGAAACGGATACATTTCATGTACGATGAAGATAAAAATAAGCAAACAAACACTGTAAACATAGAAATACACGAATTCTGAACGGTATTTACAGAAGATAAATGACGATTTTAAAAATAAAGTGAATAATACACGAACTCTGAACGGTATTTACGGAAG
>BGPR01002560.1:52060-63898 GCA_013235015.1 Araneus ventricosus | reverse complement strand
CGAAAAATTAGATAAAATAAACAATCAAAATTTGAAGATGAATTAATGTTTGATCGATTGTTCCACAAATTCTTATTACGTAAGTGACGCAATATTCATTGAAAAGTTAATAAAAAAAATTAAAACTTATGAAGTTAAGTGGAAGCATTACTGAATAAAATTTTATGAATTAAAGAAAGATAATAAAAAATATTTCAAATGTTAAAATTTTGATTATGCTCATGTTCATTTCGCTGCAGTATAAGTCTACTTCAGTAAATGAAATGGATCTTTGTGTTATATTTGTTGTTTCCAAATTGCATTCGATTTTCTTAGTAATCTTTTGCCTTAACTCTTTCATTATTTATAAATATATTGAGTATTGTATCGCAACAAAACCTGAAATAGTCTAAAAAAGTTTCACTCGTACATTTAACTAATCTAATTTAACCTCAAATGTAAAGTCAGTGCATTGGATGCTATGTAAAAGAATTCGTTGTCTATCCTCAAATATTTTCTTCACATTTGATCTCGGAACTCTAATTTTTAATGCGTTTGTTAAAAAACAAGCATTAAGATACCTCGTTTCAGGAAAATGTCTGAAAGACAATCTAGACATTTATCATCTAACATCTAAACATTTCATAAAAATAAAATAACTTTAAAATATCTAAAAAGTTAATTACTTTTCGAAAACTTTTTAATGAAACCAGATTCATACCAAGATAAATATAAAAATAAAACAAAATGTTGAATCATTGATAGAAATGAATGTTTGAAATTGTTTCAGCGGAATGAGGATTGCTTCAGACAGAAGCTTGATTGCATAACCTCAATCACGTAAGTAAACAAAATAGCACAAGTGAGCGCTTCCAGAAATAGCCTTTTGTGAATAAGTTTGAAGTCTGTTGCAGATATGCATTAATTTATTTCAATTTTCTCAAAAAACACTTTTTGGTTTCTTAAAAAGTTATAAAAATAATGTAAAAATGTCATTTTTTAACGTTTTCTCTGATGTTATAACTCCATTAAGATATTCAAATGCCAGACATTCTTCCGACTGAATTTAAAACTTCGCATAAATAATGCTTGGACATAATTGATTGCTTTTTCTTTATATAATATCTTTTCTTCTATTCTAAGAATTCTCTTATCCAGTTTCGGTCCTGCCTTCTTTTCCTTTATTATTATTTATTTATCAATTTTCATTTTGTAAGGATATAGGAATATCTTAGAATTTTATATTAGGTTAAACAATAAAGCCCCGTTCATACGGCTTGCAAAGGACTGAAGTAAAACGACGTATAAACGAAATTTTAATAAACGACTTTGATTATTACGAACTTAATGCAACTAATGAGAATTTATTTAAGAGTAATAATTTTAAAGTTTTTAAGATAGTACTAGTATGGAAATAATTAAATTTTGAAATTAAACATTTATTATAAAAGTGAGAAAAATCGTACCGTTATTGCATTTTTTTGTGCACTAATTATACATATCTTATACGATTTATATGTATTAATTAAGAAATCTTTAACTGTCGTCTGACGCTCTGATTTTCTGTGAATATTAAGTACATTAACTCTTAAGATACGGGAACGTTCCAAATTGTCGTTACAAGAAAACGACGGTGGCCGTCCGAAACGTCCGAATATCCCTGTGAAGTCCCCTCCCCCTTTCGTTAAGTGTGATTGATTTCACACCCTCAACGCACATTTTGTTCGTTAAAGTGATTCTCCCAGAAGGGTTTGGGGAATAGCTGGGTTTTCTTGGAATTCGAAGAGTACCAGTTGTCATTGCGGTTTTTGAGGAGGTAAGTGTATTTTGGTTATCTTTGAAAGAGAAGCTCGGGCATTCCCGTATTTTCAGATCCCTCTGTTCCAATGGTCTTAGGAATATCAGAGGGTTAACGCCGCTGTATACCCCCGAGCTCGGAACTCAAAGGGGTCCCCTGTCAGTTGAATTGGTATACGTGGAAGGAAGTGGCATACCAGGATGGGTCCACAAACGCGATGCGCAGTGGGTCTTTCCGCGCTTGACGTCTTATTGGGACAGATTTCGGAATTCTCCGCTATTCTACGCGGTTTCGAATTAAAGAAATAAATTTATTCCATCTGCAAGAAACGTTAAAAATACCAGATTAATGGTTCGTTATTGCATCTTCTTCATTTTACATCACAAGACTGCTTTTTATTGCTTATAAATTCCGCGCTAATGAAAATGGATCATGGTTCTTCTCTTTTTGTTTACTTTACAGCAATTCCAAATGACCAATTCGCTTTTTGAGAATACTATTTTGCATTTTTTCTGTCTAATAGCAGTTTTCAATGAATGAAAATAAATAATATTATCTTCTGGGCTTATTTATATCTAATCTGGAGTCTGGTTATTATTTTTTGTTTCTTTTCTCTCCTCACATACCAAATTAAAAGGCGGGGAATTTAGTTTTATTATGAATATTTCTCGTTTGATTCAGAGCTGTGGTGGATGTTTGATTGTTAAGGAAAGGTTTTATGAGATTTCCTTTTCTCTTAAGTTAAATATTGAAAAAACGATGTTGATTATATATATATTGTATGTGATACAACCGTTTATTAATATTGCAAGCAAATATGATTATTGAATTGTTCGAGAGATTTTATTTAATGTATGTTTATTATACTGGATGTGAAAATGTGATATATATATATATATATATAAAAGATGCAAAATATATGTGTATAATTCAATTCAATTACGAGTTGTGCAATGAAAGCAATTCTTCAAAAAATAACAGTTATTTTTTATCATATTTATCAAAAATTACAAGTTAATTTCAAGGAATTTTTCACAGATGTTTTATTTCATTTTTTTCTACACGAAGTAACTAAAAGACTATTATTTTAACGAACGTGTAATTTATAATTGTAAGTAAAATTAATCTTAATTCTCCAGTTTTAAAAAAAATCATCCAGTGTCTCAGATAAAATTGTTTTAAAAATTATATACTATACGTTGTAATTATTTCTTTATTTCTTACATGGAGATCATATCAGAAAGATCACTGAATTTTATTAAAATTTTCGATTAAACACTTAAAATATTTATTCTTTCGTAATTTGTGATTCTTTAACAATGTTTCACAAAAAATCAGGCTTATAAAAAGTTTTTTGGTTGCTAAAAAAGCTCTCAAATGTGATATTTATTCCGTTACGTATCACTGGGAAGAAGCGATGTGCGTCCCAATGCGACGTCATCAATTCATCCGCTCTCTGTGAGCCTAACCTAAACTCTCAAGTAACCATGGTGCATATCATGCTGCCGTAGGGAGACATGATTGACCTCACTTGCTTCCGTTAAGTCGTCCTGACCCGCGTGCGATGTGTCCAAGGCAACAGAGCACAGAGGCTTTCTTGGATGAGTGCAATGGAACACTGACTAGCCAGCACTGTGAATCGAATTAAGTTCACTGAATAATTTTTCACTCATCTTTTGAGAAAAGAAATAAGTCCGAAGTTTTTCACTGGAGTCCATTGAATCTTCAAGGAAAGGTGGAATAACTTCTTCATCAGCACTTAAATTAGCACTAGACAATTTTTCTTCAATTAATTAATCAATTGGGAATAATTTTGAAGTCATGATTTCTTTATCATAGTTCACGTACTAGAAAGGCGAAAATTTTTACGTTCTAGAACGGGGGGAAATGACGTATAACCGAAGTTTTGGACGTATAAACGGAGCACTTTATCATTACATTGAATACGAATGAATCGGGACTGTGATCAAGCGCCGTATAAATGTAAACGACGTATAAATGAGAAACGGTGTTTTACTGTATCTCAGTTTTTTGTCCTTATTTAGATTTATCAGCCGTAGAGCTTAAAATTTTGAACTTATCCTATATTTAAAATTTTTTTCTACATACTGAAAACAAAAATAAAGGAATCGGACGGTTGAATTTGAAAAAGATTTTCCAACCAGAGCTAAACACAATTGAAAACTCGAAATTATTTCCTTAATACAAACACGAAAATGGTATTATTAAATTAAAATAATAAGTATATTTGAAATTTCAATAATGATAATTCATACAATATTTGCAAATTTTGTATATTTTTGCATGCACTTGGCTTCTAACGGTTTTTCCGGCTAAGTATCTGATAAGGCAATTAACTATCAGCCAGGTGTCACGGACCCTCATATTATTATTAGGCATCATTAAAAACTACAAAAATAGATAAATCCAAAGGGTAGACTTTATTTCTTTTGGATGTTAATTTAAAGTCCTTAACCTCCAAATTTAATTGAAAATGTATACTTTACTGTTATAACCACTACAAAGTAAAATGTGAAATTTTTGAACATCTCATTTTGATTTCTATAATCATGAAAAATTCTTTGCGATTCTCACGATTTGTTTATTATTTTGTTTTACTAATTCAAATCCTTCGTAACCCGTATCTTTGTTTTAACTTCAATCTTATCCTACAATGGAAATGAGGCTTATTGCTTTATAAATTATACCTTTCTATGATCAGATGAAAGTTAGAATAGTTTCACCAAATATAGTTATGAGCCAGTTCTGAGACAAAGTATTCAAAAAAAGAGGGAAAAAGAATCTTTCCTAAAATTTGTTTTTGTTTATAAAGGTCACAAACCACATTTTGTTTTTGTATATAAAGGCAAAACAAAATCTATAGAAAAAAGTGTATTGTGTTTAATTATCACCTTCATAAAAAGAAATATGGAATTTCTAATCATTTTCAGTTTACTTACCTTGTGCGAATTGAGCGACAGCAACCAGTGCCTAAATATTTTTAAAAGAATAAATATCGTCTTTTTTTCATACAAACTAGGCACTTTATATTCTATTTTATAAATTCGTATATAAGATATAATTGCCGAAATAGACAAAAACTGTATAAAAAAACCAAATATTCACGAAATATAAATTCAGTTTACATAGATAAACAACAATTAACATTGCATAAATCGTTCTATTTGCAAAAATACACGTCAATTACATTCAATTAGAAATTAATTTGTTATAACCTTTTTGCAGTCAAATGAGTATTCCCTAAAAATTAACATTCGAATCAGTGTCACAATTTATATTAATTATAATATTCCAAGCTGCGAAATAGCTACTCCTAAACCATAAACACACACTTGAGATTTTTCATATTTTCAAGCTATTAAAAGGAAAAATTTTTAAAATAAAACAGGTAACAATAACAAAACGAATTCAGAAGGTCTGTTGAAAACTGTTTTAGAAGATTTGAATACATATTTACTTCTCAGACAAAGAAGAAAAAGAAACAATGAAATGCATTGTTCATTCATTCAGTTTATCCACGGAAGTGAAATGTAGCTGTCCTTATGAATTGGACGCTGGGAGTTAACGGGTTAAAATTATCCTTGTTCGACACACGCAGAGAATGAAAATACAGTCACCGAAAACTATCACCTTCGATCATCCAATATGGGTTACTTTCAAAAAATGTAGTCGGTTAACTAGGCCATGACAGATACTTTAACCCTCCTAGCGGCGGAAAGTCTTTTTCCGTTTTCCAGGTTCAGTTCAAAAGCATATAGTTCGTATTTAAATATATATACTCTGAAACAACGATGGATTAAGTATTCTTAAGATTTCAGAGAATTAATTAAATGAAAAAAATATCGGTTCATTCACTTTAAAAGTTATGTTTTCTTTCCATAAAGCTAAACCATCAAACTAATTGGGCGCTTGGAGGGTTAAAACCACAATAGGTAAAAAATTAGTGCTCTTTATTTACTAAAAAAATTTATCAATTGATGTAGAAATTATTATGGTTGCTTTCCAGACCTTTTAAAATATTTATATTCCTTAATGTCTAGGAATTTTTGTATTTGTATCGAAAAATTTTCGTATTCGAACAATCATTGTTAAAAAACATTTCTCTTCATAATTTACATTCCTTGGCATATTTGGTTCTATAACTTTTGCTTTGAATTGATTCTTTAGCATAAGATTTTATATCTCATCTTCTTGCTCAATTGAAATTATCGTATTTCTTTTGTCGTTCTTCATGTTATTGCCATTTGTTAACCACAGGCTCTACTCAGTGTGTATAAAATTGGTTCTCGAGCCACGAAATGCGACATGTCCAATCAGCATTCATAATTAAATTTCGTAAATTGCAAAAGTTCAGCGTATTTTTTAAAATAATAACAAATGAATGAGATTAATTTGGTAACAGACTTTTACATCTAATTTCACATCGTAGTTCATAGCGTAGAACATTTAGATGATAGAAATATTCTCATCATTGCTTATTTGGTCTTTTGGACCTTGATTTTTACACTCTAGTCTTCCGTTTTTGGTCTCTTTTGGCATTTTAGGTGGAATTCTGTGTCTACTTAGTTTTAATGGCCAGATTTGACTGTAGAAAATGCTAATCTTTTTACGGCTCGTATTGATTTCACTCCCCTGACGAAGCATTAAGGTGATACAACTGCAATTTTAATTTTTTTATTATCTCGTATCTCCATTTAAGTTTGACTTATGCTATATATATATTAGGGGGAATTACTAATCATCTTTTGTGTTTTATAAATTCTTTGTTGAATCGAAACGACAACAGATTCTCAAAGCAGAAGATAATGTCTGATTAGATGGTAAAGAAAATAAGGTTTAAGCGAAAAAATTAGCTAGTCGAAGATGAAAAGATTCAACTTTCACAAGAAATTTTTTAACTTACCAATGCAATGAAGAGCAACTGACGGAGCATATTGAATTTCAGACTTCTGGTCTGATAAAAAAATAAAACATTTTCAGATATATTTTTAAGAAATCACTTGCATACTTATTAACACTACACTAAACAAATTTCAACAAGATAATATGTATGGATTGGAATGCCATCTATAAATTGTGTGATGCAGTGAATGTAATTCTCTACTGGGCAGACTGTCGAACCTAGAGCTATCAAATTTGGCTCGAAGTTACTTCTTGGGTAGTAGTGCTCACTTAAAAAAGATTTTTTTAAATTTTAATTATATTTTAAATTAATTGAAATTCAATATAATTTTTGACCCTTTCCTTAATAACTTCGTCTTCTATCGAGTCTTTTTCTTCGAGTCTGTTATATCCCACAAAACATTTTTACATCAATTAGTAATTTTTAGAAATAGGTTTTCAGTGACGCCGATTTTATTTCGGTCCAATTTTTTTCTTTATTTCTGATAAACGTTTCAAGATTAATTTTAAATACAATTTGAAAGTATGCTTTTTATTATGGCAATGAAATTCAAATAATTTATTAAAAAATCGTAAATATCATCAATAGAAATTATTATTCAAATAATTTTTACTAATGATATTTATTTCATCAAATATTTCTCTCGCATGCCTTCTTAAATGTTAGCGCTAAGATAAAAAATATTTGCTCATCAAATATTTCACTCGCATGCCTTCTTAAATGTTAACGCTATGATAAAAAATAATTGCTCATCAAATATTTCACTCGCATGCCTTCTTAAATGTTAACGATATGATAAGATGTAATTGCTTTCTTTTGGCATTAATTCCAAAGGTTAATTTTCACTTCCTCTTTCATTAATTATGAAGGCTGACATAAATTGTTTGTTGTAAAAATGAATCAAGTCTAGAACATTATCAAGCTACAATGTTTCGAGCTAGAACTTCAAAATTTAAGGAGAATTTTTATTTTAAATTTCAGCTTTCTTTATTAATAAATCTCTGGAGTAAAATTGAAATAATTAATATTAATTAAAATTTCAGCTTACACGTTGATTTTTAGAAAGTAGCACATGCGTTGTTTATCAGAAACCATATAAATACCAAAATCATTAGAATATCAAGCACAGAAATATAAATAGCCAAAACAGATACAAAAATCAGCCATATAAATACAAATATCAAAATCGAAATTAACAGTTCTGTAAAAGTAAGTCCTAAAAAATTTTTTGCACCTTTATTTTTTACGAGTATACCCCATAATTTTTTCAAAAATAAAAACACACATTTTCTCTCTGAACATGACACAAAACACTAGTAATTCTGCACTTTAATTCAACAACTGACGAATAAAATTATTTGCTTGCTACATTTTTGGCTTTATAGAGGGAAGTTTTCAAGAAACAAATTATACTGAATAATTCATATTTTTATCAAATTATTTTTACTAATAATTAATCTGAAAATTAAATTCATCCTGGATTTAGTACACTTATTCATGTAGATTTATGCAAGTTTTACTAATAAATAAAAAATCGTTCAATTTAAAAAAAGTTTAAGGAAATAATTCGGTCTAAAATGAATTACTGTTTAAAATTATTATTTCATTAAATACACATTTAACTACTCAAATAAAAATTTTCAGAAACAAAATACTTAAGCTTTGCCCAATTATGTGAGAGTGGTAGTTTTGAAGTTTTACTATTTTGTTTTTTTCCATAAATTGATGTCTATCTACGATAAAATCCAACATTTGGTTAAATAAATCTTATTTTCCTCTACAATTATGCAATTATTTTTATGAAGATTTCGGCAAAATTCGGTAAGTGATTTAAAATTTGGAAATAGGATTTCTTCTTAAATAAATCATAACTTTCGTATTTTGTCGTAAGAAAGCAACTAACAGAAAAAACACTTATTCCAATATCCAAAAAAAATTAATAGTAATGCTTCAAAGCTACTCACCTATCTATGAGCCTCGATGGGAAATCCTGATTAATTCCGAGTGCCACACAGAATAATCAGATTTATATATATATATATAGTTTGAAATATTTCTTTCCTTAACAAATAATACATCTTTATGTGTTTTATCAGAAGGCTGTTTTCAGGTCGAATTACTTCTTCACACAAGCAGCTGAAGTCCTTCTACGTAAGAGGACGATTTTGATTGTCATTTTTTATACCTTTTGCATCAATGCATTTCATTTTTTATTTTAGCTTTGCACAGTTTTTAATACAAAGTGACGGTATTTCTGCCTTTTTTGACTGAATTTTTCTCTCTTGATTGTTCATATTTTATCCACATGAGTACCTGATATAAGCAATTTTGGGAAAACTTGATCCATCATAAAAGCAGCGAATTAATTACTGACGACAAGCTGCATTCATATCGAATAAGTGAACATCTTAAATGTTTTCATAGCACAAAAACATAGCGCAGCTGTGAAATGTTATATGCCGCTATAAAAATGGACAACGTCAGAGTATGAGATAAAAGATAGTTGTCTTCAATCATGTAGTTATCAATATCAAACTAATAATGGCGAACTTTAGTTGTTCAGATAGAATGTGGACAGTTAAAAATATTACCAGAAATCTATGACGTTTTCGTCTTAGTGAGAAAATAGTTACCAAGACAAACACAACATAAAATGTATATAACGCTTACAATTCAAAAACAACCGGAGAAGAATGTATTACTTTTTAACGTAGGACTACGTTCCTCCCATTGGGATCTCAGGAAGGAATTTGATTCACACGTCAAAAACACAAAAAACGTTGTAAGGGAGATCCTCTATATCTCGGTAACTACATGTGTTAAAACTTATTTTAGAGATGAAGGGTAACTACAGAATTTACAAAAAAAAATGAAAATCGGTATTGTAGTTCAGCGACTACTGAATTGTATATAGAAACAAAAGAGTCGCGCGAGTGAAGTAGTCCTACGCTTTTAACATCAGTGGCTGTTTGAAAAAGATAGCCTCCCGTCATTTTTTTATTAAAATTCTTGCCTCCAAAAATAAACGGAGAAGAATGCATTACTTTTTTATGAAAATTCTTGTCTCCAAAAATAAACGGAGAAGAATGTATTAATTTTATTAAAATTCTTGCCTCCAAAAATAAACAGAGAAGAATGTATTACTTTTTTATTAAAATTCTTACCTCCAAAAATAATCGTAGAAGAATGCATTACTTTTATTAAATTTTTGCCTCCAAAAATAAACAAAGAAGAATGCATTACTTTTCTATTAAATTTCTTGCCTCCAAAAATAAACGGATTAGAATGTATGATTTTTTTATTAAAATTCTTACCTCCAAAAATAAAAGGAGAAGAATATATTACTTTTTAATTAAAATTCTTGCCTCCAAAAATAAAAGGAGAAGAATATATTACTTTTTTATTAAAATTCTTTCCTCCAAAAATAAACAGAGAAGAATTTATTACTTTTTTATTAAAATTCTTGCCTCCGACAACGTAGAAAAAGCGTCATAATTGCTCCATATCGTTTCGAATTTATGAATTAAAGCGTTCTATATAAATAGCGGTTTCTCATCAAAATAGTATAGTATGATAATTTTTAGCATTCTTAGCAATGTAAAACTTTTTTTAGTGCGCATTTTTACTCAGACCTTTAGAATTGTGACCGTGATCAATCTCAACAGCTATTTGCATTTTTGATGCACCCGGACTTTGGATACACGACTGAGAACTGAACAGCTTTTATTATTATTACTTTTACCACGGAATAACAAAAGTTCAAAGATGCACATAAGTTATTTTTCTTGCATATAGGGGAAAGTGGGGTAAAACCAGGTAGCTAAGATTCGAAGGCCTGCTGGAGCTAAAATATTCGACAGAGAACTTGCCAAATTTTATTAAAATATTCATTGTTTATCGGAGTACAATATATGTTTCCAGAAAAGTCACAGTTTCATTACTTTTTTATCAATGACTTTTTTATTATAAAAAAAGTCAAATTACCCGGTTTTATTCCGCAAGTCGGGTAAAACCGGGTATACATATAAACGTTATGATAAGTTAGGAAAACTTTATTTTCAGTTGAAAAGTTGCAATCATTTTTATTTTAAACGACAACTTAAGAATATTAGTTACAAAATTCACATGTAAAGCAGTTGTCTTTTTCCTCCGCGCCACTGCAGCTTTAGTGGGCACATTTAAGACAGTTTTTACATTAGAGTAACTATTATTCTTCATTAAAATTATAAAATACATCATTAAAATATAAAAAATCAACGTCTGATGTGTTTTATTGTCTTCATCGGAGGAATCATCAATACTGACTGTCCCGGTCTTACGCCACTTGGAGTACCCGGTTTGACCCCGAGTGCAGAGATTATAAAAATCGAAATGGAACCGCGCAACTATTGGAGTAAATCTTTATTGTTTGATAGGGTATTAATCCCTAGTAAACGTATAATAAGCTGGTCTAAAAATGGTTTTTAGAAGTGTAATGATTGTTGAGTTCGGATAGTTTAAAATCAAACGAACATTAGAGAGTTGACGTCTTAGAACAAATAATCCTTCACAGAAACAGTGAATTCAACAGCTGCAACACGCCACTGTGACTGCTCCCTTTACTTGAGTTGTAGAGTGTAATTCAATATCTGCCCGCTAGGAAGAAGAATCAATATTACCAAAATCAAGGGTACCCTGTTTTAACCCACTTCCCCCTACATATTGTTTTTGTGCAGTTTATGTGTGATCAACTATTGTTTATTTTTGCCCTTTTTCCTTTCTCCCTTATTTATATTGTTCAATTCTGTTTAGTATTATCAGAAATATTATTAACTTTCTTCTTATTTCTTTACTTTATTTTTAAAATTGTCATTTATCTTCTGTCAATACCGTTCAGAGTTCGTGTATTATTCAATTTATTTTTAAAACTGTCATTTATCTTCTGTAAGTACCGTTCAGAGTTCGTGTATTATTCATTTTATTTTTAAAACTGTCATTTATCTTCTGTAAGTACCGTTCAGAGTTCGTGTATTATTCATTTTATTTTTAAAACTGTCATTTATCTTCTGTAAGTACCGTTCAGAGTTCGTGTATTATTCACTTTATTTTTTAAATTGTCATTTATCTTCCGTAAATACCGTTCAGAGTTCGTGTATTA
>BGPR01002560.1:16364-52050 GCA_013235015.1 Araneus ventricosus | reverse complement strand
CTTCCGTAAATACCGTTCAGAGTTCGTGTATTATTCACTTTATTTTTAAAATTGTCATTTATCTTCTGTAAATACCGTTCAGAATTCGTGTATTTCTATGTTTACAGTGTTTGTTTGCTTATTTTTATCTTCATCGTACATGAAATGTATCCGTTTCATCTGTGTATCCTCGGCACTTTAACTTACCGATCTGTAATTCTATGAGGGCGGTGTTCTATAAGTGCTGATTATCTTCACTATAACGTTTGTTATAATAAAAGTTCGCCTATTCAAAAGGCGATTCCACGGTTGCTTTTTATTTTCTCTTGTACGAAGTTTACAAAGAGAAAGTATTGTAATCGTCAAAAAATTCGAACTCGAGATTTTGACGAATCTCCACGTTTTAGACCTCCCTGAGTCCGAAAAACACAATTTTGGAATCATTTCTGTCTGTCTGTGAACACGATAACTCGAAAACTATTAGAGCTACGGGAATGAAATTTGGTATGTGATCTTTACATATAATTTGTAGGTTTCTGTCAAATTGTGGACAAAATCCGTCGACGGGAAGTCTGTCTGTCTGTATGTCCGAAGTCATGTGAACACTATAACTTAAAAACTTGAATAGCTAGATGGATAAAATTTGGTACACAGTTTTATCGTCATAAATGTAGGTCCGTATAAACGTTTGGGCCAAATCCGTCAAAAAGAGGCATTAAAATTCATATTCAATTTCTTTTAATACGATTCTCATGCGCATGCGTACTGGTAGCAATCTGTTATTGTTGTAAATTTTATTTACAACAATAAATAATGTTTTAAAACATGAATTGTAACATTTTTTTATTGTTGTAAATAAAATTCAAACCGATCTCATTATTTCAGCAAATCTTTTATTCACGCGCTTTTGCAATTGTTACGGTTGTGGTATTATAAATTGTTTTCTTGGGTATTCAATTCCAAACCAGAATTTTCGCTTTAGTATTCATTGCATTGCCTATTTTATCACACCTGCTTCAAAGTAATATTTTTTTGAAACGTGGCAACAGATATTTGATTTCAGGTTTGTTTGTTTGTTTCACTTTCTCGTACACTAAGTATACAAAGAGAAAGTATTGTAATCGTCAAAAAAATTCGAACTTGAGATTTTGACGAATCTCCACTTAGAAAGTATACGAGAAAGTTTAGGGGAGACCACTCCCGCTGGTTTTAGTTTAGTTTAGTTATATCAACGTCCCGTTTTGAAGCAACAAGAGAGCTATTTTGGGACGAACCTCGTCGAGATGGTTTTCAACCGTGGTCAGATGACGAGGGCGACATCTGAGTTAGCACTCCTTTCTCCAAACTTCCGCACCTGCTGCTGGGTGTTGCGCATCACACCAGCGGGAGGATGTTTGACCCTCTACGTATGATCTAATGTGCAATAGGCTTAAATACACGGAGGATCTTCAGTGGAATCGAGTATCGAATCTGGAACCCTCCGGCCCGAAGCCCAAGCCCACCACTGAGACCCTACCACTAGTTCTATGTCATCAAATGAAACAAAATTTCAATAGCACGTAGCACAAACGATGCATCTGAAAAAAACGGAAAAAAAAACATTTAAAATTTTTTACCAAAAGTCGCGCTGTACCATTACATAAGGCGAGTTTCGGAGATTTTTATTTTATTATTACAACAAAAATTGAATATTTCAATTCATTTTCTCTAGCTTAACTAAAATCGCTGCCAAAATTCCCGTCTGAACGTCTTTTGACGTTCAAAATACCGTTTTCATGCACGTTTGGTTTTTGGGTGGAGTGTATTTGCAGAGTGCATCACTTGTACTACGTACTAGTGATATTTTGGTTCATTTGGAGCTATAGAACTGGCTCTAAATCCTCCTGAATAGGCTCTAAATTAATTATAACTACCCTGTACAAGGTGTCCGAAAGGTATCTCAACACATTTAAAAAATCATTATAAATAAACTTATAAAGATATAGTTTTAACATAGGACTAATTTCCTTCCATTAGGGTCTAAGGAAGGAATTTAATTCGCACGCCAAAACGCCACAAAAAACGTTGTATGGGAGATCCTCTATATCTCGTTAACTACATATGTTAAAAACATAACTAATGTCTTATTTTAGAGATAAAGGGTAACAACAGAAGTTTAAAAAATTCAAAATCGGAAAAGAGTCACGCGAGTAAAGTAGTCCTACGCCTTTAACATCAGCGTCTGTTTGTAAAAGACAGCCTCCCGTCATTTTCTATTTAATAAACAAACTATCAAAAGTTTTTTTTTTTCAAAATGAATACTGAATAGCACTCTGTCATGGATATTGTCATTCTTGTTTCAATATGGCTTCCCTGTAGGAAATGGAGTAAGTTGTACGTGGTTTATTAAATGTAAATGCGCATCGCAGATACAGTATCAATTTTGGACTACATAAATCGAAATACACCTCCAAGACCCTCAATTTATGAATTGCATAATCGAGGTTTTGTGATAGTGGCTGTAGCCTTTGTGGTATTGTGTAATGGTGATTCTAGATTCTGTGGTATTATTCCATGGGGATTTTAGGCCATATAATGCAATTTAATGCTGCCTCTTGGTTCTAGAGTGTGATTTAAAGGTAACTTAAATTTATTTGGTATGGTTTTGTACTGACTCTAAGGTTTATGGTACAGTCTTATGGCGACTCTAAGTTCTATGGTATGGTTGTATGATGTCTCAAGGTTCTGTCATGAGGATTCAAATTTCTATGGTAACTTTTTGTTTACCTTGCTGCGCAATAACAATCCTCGTTCATTTTTTAAGTGTTCGCACTTTGAACATCTTGAGTTTTGCTGTTATAGGGAAAGATGAAAGGAAGTCAAATTGTTTTTATTTAATGATTTATTCATTTTAAAATTTTTTCTCACTTTTGAGCTCAAGTGTTACAGTTCTAGCAACATTTAGAGTTAGTTACACTTCACTCCTCCCTTCTTCGCCTCCCCTACTTGCTTGCCAGTCTTGGGATCTACACAGTAACAGTGATGTAAGAAGCCGTAGCATTGGGGATTACTGAAGTCTCCATTTGGTTCACATCGAGGTATGAAACCATCAACCACTCCTGGAAGGAGATCAAATTGAGAGTCATCTTTAATGAACAACAATAATTATTAAAAAATACTTTTAATTATAATATGATTGCAATGAGAGGTCATCCAATGCGCTGTCACATAACAGTGACGTACAAGGTCAGAAAAATTGCTTACCTTATCTGGTAGAGAAAAAAGCGAATAAACGGTGCGTGGCAACGAAGGAGGGCAGTGCAAGATTATTCTCCTCCCTGACCTAGTCGCACGGTACAAACAAACGGCCGCCACAAAAATCAAGAAGTGCAGGCCGACCCTTGTCCGATATCGGAGACCGGCAACCGACTCGTTCACACCAAGTTCTTCCAATTTTAGAGTGGGGGTGTGGTTGTTCCAAGTGCACAGAATCCACCTTACAGATGGATCTATCTTGATCCATCCTTCTTCTGTAAATATTCAACTTCACCCACAAAAACGCTTTATTGTTCAATTAAGCAGAATATTTTACACCGTTACATCAAATTTTTCTTTATGATGATAATTAGAAGGAGAAAAATGGAGGATAGGGAAATTAAACTGGTTAGCCAATGAAATAGGTTGCTGCATTTGGCATTTGGTGCAGAGACAGCGTTCTGCTAGTCGAAGAACTCTGTCAACCTTGATAAGAGGGAGATTATCTACTAACTGTTGCTGTCAGTTATATCCAAGCTTATCCCCATCTGATAGAGAAATAAGCGAGTAAACGGTGCTTGGCAGCTGAAATCGATTAGCCAATGAGATACATTGACTACATTTGGTAAAGAGACAGCGTTCTGCTAGTCGACGGACTCTGCCAACCTTGGTAAGAGGCCAACTGTCTCCGATCTAACCTCATTTGATAAAAAAAAGCGAATATATGGCGCATGGCAGGAGAGGAGGGCAAAGTGAAATCGGTTAGCCAATGAAATAGATTGGTTATATATGGTGCAGAGAACGCCTCTATCAACTTCTAAGAATTATATGAAGATCTGTTAATTGCCTCTGTTGACTACCTTTGATTCCACGAATCATAACTCAACTATCTTCGATGCAGAGGGCTTCTATAGTTTAGTCTGATTCACCCGCGAGGAAGAGCGCTGCGAAGAGTAACGCGAAAACGAGCAAGGGGGTTTGTGACACCCCAATTCGCTATTTCGCTATTTAAGAAACACTCTTAACATTTTTGTGCTATATATTTTCCAAATGATTTATGCAAACAGTTTTAGTTATACAACAATTTTTAGACGAAATTTTGTAAATAATACATTATGTTATTCAACGCATTGCGAACATATGAGAAAAGTATATTTATTACATACGTGTTTCAACATTTTTTATAGTAAAGAATCTCCAATACAATAATCGTTACACAATTTAGGAAGGAAAATACTGTTTCTAATTTTCTAGGGTCCATAGGAAACCTTGTTTTTAGAAATCCAAATAAGAATTCTGATTTCCTTTATCTTTAGAACTAATAAATTTAGGGCCTAATACACTTTTATTTTTCAGAATAATTTCTACAATTTTTAGCCTCTCCTCTAATAGTTTTTGTAAAAGATGATAAGACATGCACCAGCTGACTACACTTACATTACGCTCAGAATAATATAACTTTTGCATCAGTGTCTTGACATTTTCACTTGCACTATTATCCAGTATAATAGTCTTGTACCTTGAAAAATCTCCATTTTAGAAATATAGAATTTTCTTAAATCCATTTGTTTCCTCATTAAACCTTAAACAGAGATACAACATTAATTCCCTGCCCATAATATGATCATTCAATTGAATAAAAAACCCTGACGGAAGCACGCCCGAGAGGGTGTTTCACATCCCTTATGGTGAATTCTTATAAAGAAATAAAAGAATTTTTCTTGAAACACGTTCGGTCTGTTCAATGTGACCTTAAGGGTGTTCACCATAAGGGGTTTCACATCCTTTATGGTGAATTCCTATAAAAAAAATAAAAGAATTTTTCTTCAAACACGTCCGGTCTGTTCAATGTGACCTTAAGGGTGTTCACCATAAGGGGTTTCACATCCCTTATGGTGAATTCCTATAAAAAAATAAAAGAATTTTTTCTTGAAACACGTTCGGTCTGTTCAATGTGACCTTAAAGGAAGATACCATGGATATGACTCATTTCAATTGAAGGGAAGTCAGTATTTTTCACATTTTACGATGATACGGTGATGACTATTAGAAATCCGGCCTCAGTACTCGAGCTGTAGCAGCGGTTGTCATTCAGAAACCCGAGTGCCAAGGCAGGGCGAGGGCAAATCTGTTAAGGTAACGTGGTTGCAACGGTTGAAACAGGAAGAACCTATTCTATTTATACTAACATTTGAAAGGGGTAATTCTCAGATATTATTGTTTCAGCTACATCAAGTCAATATGTTTCATATATGATAATCTACTAGCAAGGAAAAGGGAAACTTCATGCAAAATTATGGAAAGTATTTCATACAGAACAGAATGCCGTCTCTTAACCCCGTACCCGTGACCTGAACGGTTTGATGGGCAAGACACGGGAATTTTATCTAAGAAAAAGAAAAACAAAATAAATAAAAAGAAGGAAATATATACACTATGTACAGCACAGGCATTTTCACTTTTACACTATTAGTTCTTAATAGTCTTCTTTAGATGTTGAAATACCTTTATTTTATTTGAAGGGGGGGAATGTCCGGTAATTGAGCTACTTAGTTCAGCTCGCTTGAAAGTTGAAGGCTAGGGAGGCCGGAAAAGATCTCTGTTTTCGCTAATGAATTTGATAATCCCACGAATTTTATGCTTGGAAACGAGGTTATTGGAGACCCTTTTCAGCCATTCTTGTTCGAAGTTTGTCGCTGGCTTCCTCATATGCCAAGACATTGTATAAATACACTGAAGTGCCGTGCCAATTCCACCACAACTGCAATAATCGCTGTCAGACAGGTGAAACCTTTTGAGGTAGGGAGGGAAAGGTCCAAGGTATTTCAAACAGGCGAATTAAGAGTTGATGGCCCTTAGTAGTTTGGAACATTGATCACTTTAGAGGGGAGGAAGGGGGAGGAATATCACTGATTAGAAACTGCTACTTCTTGGCTTCGTGAGTATGAAAAAGTAAAAATTCATATATCCTTACCATTTTTGGCTCTGTCGATGGCAGCTTTTTTCTCCTGTTCACATGCGGAGTCCCCTAATTTTCGTTTAATCGATGAAAGAGAGAAAAATAGGAATCATTAACGGAGTATTATTATTTTCTATTGCAAACAACAACCTATCAACGCTGAATTGACATTCCTTAAGTGTTTTCTTATTCATTAAAAAGTTAGTTCGTATAACACCCAAACATGTTAAGGTCACTAGATGTCTAGAAAATCAAATTCAATAATAGAGGAATCCATCATGAAAAAAAAGAGATTTCATTAAGTAAGCGTGAGTGTTCTCCCCTCTACTATCATAACTTAATGTAACTAGTGTTATTTAGTGCTCCTTATAAATCTGGGCCTTCAAGGATAAAACATTCTACTCAATTTGGAGCGCACCGATCCCAAACCCATCGTCAATGCGAACATCCAAAGAGAATCGGCGTTGTGCCGTCGAAAAGTATTGATTTTGATCTTCGTTCGTTATCCATTTGGAGCGTTGGGTCAGAATACTGAAACGGGACCGTGAGGAGGGGAGCGAGGCTCTCTCACAAAAGCGAAAATCACAAAATGTAGATCCGTGGGAGAGAGAAAATTTGTGCGGGCTGTGATACCAATTTTGAAAGCGGAAGGAGAAGTTGGTGCGGTTGCCCAAGGGGATAGGTGTGACCGCTTGCATAGAGCCTCCGTGAATGACCTACCTAAATGTATGGGCTGAAAATTAGAACGGTGTGGATTGCTACCATGCCATTTGGCTGGGAGTGATCTCACTGTGAATGCCCAGCTTAAGAGTCTGTATCTCCACCGCCATGAATCACAGAAGAAGCACAAACACCGCAAGTGTGTCACGCAACAGGAGCGTCGCGTATATTGGCACAGTATGGAGAAGAAGGAAAAGTGGGCGCAGTAGCCAAAGGGGATAGGAGTGGCCGCTTGCATGGAGCCTCCGTGAATGACCTACCTAAATGTGTGGGCTGAAAATTAGAACGGTGTGGATTGCTACCATGCCATTTGGCTGGGAGTGATCTCACTGTGAATGCCCAGCTTAAGAGTCTGTATCTCCACCGCCATGAATCACAGAAGAAGCACAAACTCCGCAAGTGTGTCACGCAACAGGCGCGTCGCATATATTTACACAGTAAGTCGTGTCTTGTGTTTCGTAATATAATGAAGAAAAATGACTATGCATTTTCGGCGTACTACTTCCGCCCGATTAGGTACAGAATTTGAAATATTTTTACACATTTAGTCACAGTACCATGTACCAAATTTCATTCGTTTAATGTCTTTCGCCTTGTGATTTATCATACTCATATCCACACGAATAAACAGACCGACAGACGGCCAGCCAGTGGGTGGATTTTGTCCAAAATTTGGCAAACATCTACAATTCTGATTATAGAGAAGTTTTCTGTTTTGTTTATTTGTGTTAATGTAGAACTTCCGCTATACCGAGCGACTTCCGTTATAATGCTTCTTCAATGGGAATCCTTAAAATTTCAACGTTTTGTTTGAAAATGTTAATTAATGCTGAAAGTACAGTTTTTAAACGTTATGGCTTAAGGATACTTTGAAAATATTAATTTTCATGCTCCTATTTCTGTAGCTCTCAATGTTTAGTAACAGTAAGAGCCTCATTTTGTGGTAAGTCTGCCCAAAATTGTTTGCTTTCGCTCATTTTGGCGACTTCTAAGGCTTGTTTGGCTGTTAATTTTCAACCAAACAATTTAGTTAATCAATGGCGGTTAAATTTTTAACAAAACGATTTATCTAATTGCAATGGTTCCATTCGGAATTTAGTCGTTTTAAATAAAAAGAATTAAATGAACTCAAAGAACGCAGAATTCAACGCTTTGTGTACAAAAGAAAGAACTGATTCGAACTTTGCGCTTGATACGGTATTCAAATGGATTTGACGATTGCTAAAATCGGATAATTAACGGAAAGCGGTCTGTAATCCAAAATAAACAAAGCAGAAAACTCGTCCCTTGGCTAATATTCACCCATCTAGATTTTTGCCCTTTTTATCTATTGTGTTCAAGTGCAGACTGACAAATAGTCTTCCCGTAGACTAATTTTGTCCAAATTTTATAGAAATTTACAATCTTGATGCAAAGGTCACATACCAAATTTTATCCCTCTAACTCATTGCGTTTAGAGTCATCACAGACAAACAGACTTGTCCAAAGATGACTTCCTCGGATTCAGGGGTTAATAAAACGTGGAGATTCATCAAAATTTAGAGGACGTATTTTGTGACGAGAACAATATTTTCTCTTTGTATTTTTCGTATACGAAAAAGTAAAACGAGTTGGCCGGTTCCTTTCTCTGTGCATAGGATCTGCCTTCACTTGTAAAAGATAGCTTCTGTGTTGATTCTTTTCTTTCTATATATATATTTTCATTATTTTATTACTTACAAATATACTTAGAATTGTATTATAAAAAAGTAAAATAAAAGTATATGTTTTAGAGAAAATATTTCATGAATGTGAAATGTTTTTATTATATTTTTGGCCCTGATTGTTCTAAATAATCCAATGTCCGTACTTAAAATATTCCTTCTAGTTTTGACTTAGACCTATTTTTTTCTCAAATGTGCATAGACCCTCAGAAAAGTATGAAATTTATGCACCCTATACATAGATATACGATATATGAAATATATGTTTTATTTTAAATTTCTTCTATTTTAGATTTAAAATTATGCTTTGTTAAATATATAAATAAGTAAAACTTCGAGACTTATCAGCATATTTATACATGATCCTTGATAAAAAAAAATATATATGACAAATTTCGAATTCACTTACCGTGTGCTATTTGACCGAGGACAGCCAATGCCTAAATGCAAAGATGAATTATATAGAACCTTCCTCACATAGATATGCTACATTATATTACATTAATAAAAGCACAACAATGACATAATTCACAGAACAGCCGAATTAAATGTAAAGAAAATTTAAAATTAATGAAAAACTTGAAATTGAACAAGCAAGTTTAAAAAACACACTTTTTTAATCTCTAATTCTTAAAACCTTTTAAAATTACATACTTGCAAAATAAAATGCTATACCGCGAAGAAAAGATATTATAATCCTTGCAAAAGAAAAAAATCTACTATTTCAAAAACAAACGTGCTTTTAAAAACAGTAATATTAGAGAAAAAAGCATAATTCCTATACGAATAACAAAATTGAATCGAAAAATTTACTTTAATCATGAATATTTATATAAAAATTTCTGGTTACTTTTAAAGGAAATCCCCGGTTTATCTTTGAATTGGTTTAATGATAACAATTATATGATGCAGAAACTATAAGCAACACATTCCGAAGATGCAGTAAATTTTAAATTGTCCACAGGAGGCCAGCTTAAAATTGCAGACAATATCCTGGAGTAAATGTTCCCGAACCACTACATTGTGCGGACCTCCCAACAATAAGAACTAATACACCAGACGAAGCCCCCTCCACAAAAGAGGAAATTGCATTGTCATCATAAGAAACAGCCAAACACAAGATGATATCAACAAAACCACGAGCCACTTCCAAAATAAAATCATAGATGCCTGCTAGAGCACCTACAAAACCAAAAAGCAAGAAGTTGTCCTTCCTGGTACACATCCAAACTAGACATTGAGAAAAACAGGCTGAAAGCGCTGAGGCGACGGGCACAGAGAGCCCCTCAAGATCAGAGAAGTCTCAGATTCCTGACCTTAAAAAACATCAAGTCCTGTACGTGAGGCATGTTAAACAGGCTAAGAATTCTGGCTGGAAAACATTCTGCACAAACGCCTCAAACCCATATGGTACACAATACAAAGCCGCCTTTGGGAAAACCATTCCTCCCGCCCATCTCATAGCCTTAAAGAACAACAACCCCACAGGAGGCCAGCTTAAAATTGCAGACAATATCATGGAGCAAATGTTCCCGAACCCGCTAGATTATGCGGACCTCCCAACAATAAGAACTAATACACTAGACGATGCCCCCTTCACAAAAGAGGAAATTGCAATTGTCATCAAAAACCTTCATAAGGGAAAAGCACTTGGACCCGACGGAATTGACAATATAATTATTCAACAAGTAAATAAACGATTTCCTATCCTGCTCATGGAGCTTTTTAACAAATGCCTGCATCTCGGGACGCTTCCTAACCCGCTCAAATTAGGTAATATTATCCTATTCAAAGAAAGAAGGTAAACCTGAGGACGAAGCTTCTTCTTATCGACCTATCTCTCTACTGCCAACTATTGGAAAAGACTTAGAGAAACTCCTTACCCAGAGGTCCAATTACCACTAGAGAGACTTAACAAGATTAGCGACAACCAATGCGGATTAAGAGAGGGGCGCTGGACGGAACTAGCAATTCAACATCTCATTCAAAAAGTCAGTGAAGGCAAAAAGAAAACTCCTCATGTCCTGGTACTCTCAATAGACATTAAGGGCGCCTTCGATAACATTCAACACTCCTCAGTTGTCAGCTACCTGGACAATAGTCACTGCCCCCAAAACATATAAACTATCTTCAGAAATCTACTGCTAAACAAAAAAATTATTCTCAACTCCAGCGAAGTACCAACCATTAGAGATCAGAAGATGGGCTGGCCATAAGGTTCCTGCAGTGGTCCAGCCCACTAGAACTTAGTTTCAAATGAAATTCTGAGTGAAATCTGACTAGAAAACACAGCCATACAAGCCTTCGCCGACGACTTTATGATCATCTCTCACGCCCCCATGAAAATAAAAATTGAAAACCAAATCCATACAGCAATAGAAAAATTCATTAACTGGGTCAACAAAAATAAGCTTCAAATTTCAGCAGGCAAAACTCAACACATCCTCTTCAACAAATTAACACGACCCCCACGAATTCGCTGGCAAGGAGAGGCAGTCCAAAGAAAACACACAGTTAAATATCTCGGACTCCTTATAGATGACAAACTAACTGGAATGCTCACCTTAGAAATCTCTCAAACAAATCATTTACTCTTGACCAGAACCTACTAAAGATTACCGGGAAAAACTGGGGATTTTCCCTTACACTCAGAAGAATACTGTACAAGACTGTAATGGAAAGGATGCTTACTTATATAGTTTGGTGCCTAGACCCACCAGTTAGAACCAAATGGAAACTTAACACCGTCCAAAGACCATTCCTGCTTGCTCTTACAGGATCATACAGAACCACAGAAACCTCAGCGCTCCAGGTCATACTTGGAATTCCTCCTCTCCAACTCCAGCAGGAGGTCAGAGTCACAGCCATTCGAAGACTGAGTATCTCCCTTCTGGACACTTTGACAACTCTCGTGCCTAGATAGGTTGAAAAAGGGGAACCGGTTTGGGCTGCACATTTCTGTGATTGTCCGACAGAAGAACAGATTTATTTGGAAGATGGAGGGGTATAACATCGGGCACCCGCATCTACACGGACGGCTCGAAGACCTAAAAAGGTGTAGGTGTAGCATTTTGCGTCTGGTCAGAACAAAACATAGTCTACAAATGGTTGAAAAAACTGCAAGACTTCAATATAGTTTTCCAGGCGGAACTTCTGGCCTTGAAACACGCAACAGACCATGAAACCAGCTCCCTCACCAGCCAATCACCATTCTAGTGGACAATCAGGCGAGTGTCCAAGCGACAGATAACCCAAGAAGTAGAAACACAACAGCTAGAGAGATCTGCCAGAGCCTTATCACGAATAAGTATATACACATTTCTTGGATCAAAGCTCACGTGGGTTACGACGGAAAAGAGGAGGCGGACAGATTGGCAAAAAAGCTGCGGAGACTGATTGAGACCCACTATCTGTTAAGGCTCCAATATCCTTCCTGAAATCAATCTTCAAGAAAAAAAATGATGAAGGACTGGCACTCAGACTGGGAAGATGAAGATACGGGGAGGTCCACATTTAACATCCTGTCAAGACTCTCGACTCAATCATGCTATTGGAAAAGGGAAGAAGTCTAGTTTTCAACAGGACACGGCCCATTTCCCTCTTACCTGAAAAGGTTTAACCTTGCCTCGACAGCAAATTGCCCACAAAATTGACAAAAAATTGGGGAAACACAAACGGCACTCCTTTGCATTATGCGACAGAGTGCATTATGACTGCATCCTTCCACACGACTACACCGGTACAGGAACATGAGATAATCTAATTCCGTAACGTCCATTCCGACAAAGGCTCCCGACTTAAAATCCAACGATTGCTACACCATCTTAATGATTTTCAAGAGCTTCTTCGAATAAATCCGTGATCATCTTTCACTTCAAGCCTTTTCCATTACCTCGAAGCCCACATGGGGAATTTTTTGCGCCCTCTTCGTCGAAGTGACAGCGCACCTGAACTATTCTCCGCTTCCAAACAGAAGAATTTCCACTTTATGGAGGAAAGAACAATCAACAGAACAGACACACATGTGCCTTAAAATTCGCATTTTAGTTTGTTTTCGTGGACTTTTTTATTTGATTAGTTTTTTTTCCCTTTTACTCTCTTATTTGTCGATATTTTACATTTCATACTCATTTTTCTTTCCTTCTTCCAGTTTTTGTTTGTATATGGTTTTATATGATACTCCCCTTAGTTCCTTGTATATTAACCCAGATTTTTATATTTGTATTTTTGTTACCATTTCCATTTATTCTGCCTTCGTCATTATTTGCTATACAGTTAAGGAGCGTCTTCCGATGTCTCTTCCACTTCATGGCCACCACACTACTTAAATAACCGAAAGATTATAGTACCAGGAGCATGAAGTGATGTTCTGTTCTGTCTATAATCACCCTTTAACCCTCTGAGTACGTATCCTGCGATTTACGCAGTTAGAAGCATCCTGCGATTTACACAGGCTAATGTACGTAATTAGTACTTTTTAGCGTCGGATCATAGTACACTAATAAAGCTTTGCATATAAATAACAACTCGTTTGGCTCAACGGTATTTGAACACGTTTGGAAACGCTGCACCTAAATAGTGATTTAAAAAAATTACACAGTTCAGAAGGTTAAATATATCTTTCTACTAATATAACGATGCACTAGACTACCAAATTCATTCACCATAAGAATCCATGAATTCCTTAAATTAAGCGCTTATCATACGGACAAAAATACAGTCAACGCAACCACCAACTCAACTGTATCTCCAACTCTGATACCAATTTCGAACGAACTAGGGTTGTCAGCGTTGGGTAAGGAGTTGGTAGCAGTTTTTATTTTCCGACCATCAGAAATATAACTCTATCCTTATATTTGGCGAAAATCTTATTCGAGGTTTTTTGTTGTTGTCGCTTATTTTGATTCTATACACCTTCCAGCGGGCACGCCTGCACAAATTTTACGACATATCGTGCTGTTTTACAAAAATAAATACAACTTTTATTTATGTTATCTTTATTTATTAGCTTAATAGTAAACAAAGATTTTATAAATAAAAATTGCACTTAAATTTACAAAAGAACGATATAAATATGTAATACGATGCACAATGCAAGTATCTTTTGAAAATGCGCATATCAGCTGGGGAACGACCACTTCATGGGAGCCGCCATCTTTGAGTATGACGTTGTGTGTTATGACGAAAGCAGTCAACAATTCATCTGATTGGTTCAGATACAAGGTTATGTCAACTCTGTCGCGAGAAATCGACAGGGTTGAGTGTATTTTCCTCAACCCCAACTTCCATATCAGACGGCAGATTAAATTCAATTCTCAAGTTTTGAGTTGAACGTACGGTTGAGTTGGCAAATTTTTGCTCGTGTGATATGGCTTTAAGTCTTACATAAACGTAATTCATACAATTTCAACAGAATACAAACGATGTATTGCATTCAAACGCAAAAATTCAAAAAATAATTGCTTACAAGAACGCTTAATAAAAATTGCAATTATAAAATTGAGAATGCTTAAATTAGAATTTAAGAAACATCAGATGTTGTCCTTCTTGTATAACGAAACTTTATAACTTATAGGAATGAGATATTTTTCTTATAATGACACCAGACTTTGAGGAATCATTTCAGTGAATATCAGTATGATGAAGAAAACATTTTTTAATTATTAGATTATTTCTTTAAAGAACATTTGATCACACATCTTTCCAATTTGAAGTAAAGAAATAAACTAAGATCGAAGGTGAAGTGATTTAACTTTCGAAAGGGATTTAAGTACTTACCAACACTATGAAGAACAATTGACGCATCATATTGAATATCTGACTTCTGGTAAGCCTACAGGGGAATAAAAAGTTTTCAGATTTTATTAGAATTAAATATTAGCATACATATTACCCCAACACTGCTAACTTTCCGATTTTAATTATCAGTGATTTAATCCCATTAATTAGCTTAAGAAATGGAAGCAATCAATAAATAATGCAAAAACTTAAATTTTAAACTTTACCAGATAAATTGTGCAAAACAAGTTTAGTGGAATAAAAATTCACAACAGTGAAACAACCTAGTTGTTTGAATGATAACATACGAAAGAATTATCACTTCTTCCTTTGAACACTTGCTTTAAGTACCCAAAAGGTTCCTTGTTGATATTGCATTTGAAATTTATAATTGCCATTTTTTCTGTTTTGCTGCGTTCGACTTGTAATGTTGTTATTCACCACGTAACTGTCTTCTTTTACTATTGGGAAACTGTATTCATTAAACCTGTTTTATACTATTTATCTTATGCATGCTTTTTTTATTTAATTCACTGACACAGAGCCACTCTTCCTGTTTGCGACACCACGTTCTATTGTAGAAATGACTTGCTTCTGTATATCTGACTTACGGTTAAATTTTGTAAACGACCTTTTGAGACACCCTGAACAGTAAATTCAACAAATTATTATGAAACATTGCAGTAAATATTTGCTTAAGTAAATAAGCATTAATTCAAAAAAATGTTTGCATAGTGAAATTCAAAAAATGGGATTGCCTAAAAATTACGTTTTTCCTGTTTCAACTTCATTTGTTTCTTTATTGCTAACCTTTTGAGATTCCTGATGTGCCTACACTGCATCTAATGCTTCTAAATTGTTAAACGCAAGGTTTTAAACGTTTTTAATTTACTAAATTTCTTTCGTGTTTGTAAAAATAGAATATTGCTTAAAACTGACCTTTTTCCTTTTCAGCATCATTTGTTTCTTTATTGCTATCCTTTTGAGATTTCTGGTGTGTCTACACTACATCTAATGCTTCTAAATTGTTAAACGTAAGGTTTTAAACGTTTTTATTTAACTAAATTTCTTTCGTGTTATTAAAAATAGAATATTGCCTAAAACTGACCTTTTTCCTTTTCAGCATCATTTGTTTCTTTATTGTTATCCTTTGGAGATTTCTGATGTGTCTACACTGCATCTAATGCTTCTAAATTGTTAAACGTAAGGTTTTAAACGTTTTTATTTAACTAAATTTCTTTCGTGTTATTAAAAATAGAATATTGCCTAAAACTGACCTTTTTCCTTTTCAGCATCATTTGTTTCTTTATTGTTATCCTTTGGAGATTTCTGATGTGTCTACACTGCATCTAATGCTTCTAAATTGTCAAACGTAAGGTTTTACACGTTTTTAATTTACTAAATTTCTTTCATGTTTGTAAAAATAGAATATTGTCATCTATTTTTCACTCACTTCCTAACGTGCTTAAGCTCTGAAATTGTGTACGATGGCACGTTCCGGATGATAGTACAATTTGTAAAGAACGAAATTATCGATTTTTCTTTAATTTTAATAAAATTTTACTTCCATATGAGATGATTGATTTGGTAATGAATTTCAGAAAACATTTATTATAGGATTCTTTAATAATTATGATAAGAAATTATGAATTATATTAACGACAAAAAAGTAGAAACTGATCAAAATAAATTTAAAAAATATACATTTATAAGTGTACTTAAAAGTGGAAAATAATTTTTATTACAGATCCGATGAATCAAAACAAAAACCTAAAAGCCTGAAGCTTTAAAACAACGCGATACAGAAATTAAATAACAATGAATGCCGCAAGGAAGAAAATTCTTATATAAACCTTCATTAACAATAAAAATATATGATGAGTGTGATTTAATTCCAATTTTCTTAGAGTATCAGTGTCTTTTACTTTACTTACTTTTACTTTTATTTCGATCCCCAGATTTTTAAATAAAAAATATTGCAAAAGAGGAATTTTATTATAATTTTCAGATATTGTATATGAAACGATGAGAAGTTTGAAATGGAAATTAGTTTTAATTAAAAGGAAAATTTTAATTTAATATTAGATTCATTAAAAATTACTGAATTCTTCATTAAATTTACTTAAATTTTTTTTCAAACACAATTTCTTAATTTAAATTTCACACTTATCTTTTCAAATGAAAAATATTTAGTCATATATCCCGTTATGTAAGCCAAGCCGTTTTAATACTAATATAATAGACCAGAACTCTCGGTAACGCTCTGACGTCACCAACAATAAAACTCGAGCCATAGCACTACGAGACATTAAACAGCATTATTTCATTGTTAGAGAACCTAAATTTCAGTAAAATCCTAAGTTTCCTAAATTTTAAATTTAAAAGAGTAATTGCAGATCTTATTTCAAACTTTATAGCTCTAAAATAGTGAAATAAAATTAGCTATCGATTTATATAAATTTTATCTCGCTATCATCAATAGATATCATTAAATTATATTAATCCTATATTTCAAATTAATTTCCGTTTTCCAATAGAAAGTAGTAAATTACGTCAGTGGTATATCGTGCGCGATGTAGTTTGGTCGAAACGATGCATCTGATTATTTATCACCAAACATGGTGATATAATTTGATAATATTTTTGGCAACATTTGACAAGCAGAGAAGTGCTTTGTTTTGATTAGAATTTCGAAAAAGAATTCCTTTGAAATTTTAACTTTTGACTTATAGTCCAGACAATGAAGGCCAAAAATTGACGATTAGAAAAAAATGGTGTAGTTTTGAAATTTGGCACAGTTGTTGGGGGAAGTGTCCTAAACGACATACTAAAAGTTCCCACCAGTGGAGGGTGCGCGGGGGTTAAAGGAAGGGTTTAAAGGGCACATTTTCAGTTTTTCTTAAATATCTCGAAAACTATGGGTTCTATCGAAAGACATTAATTATAATTATTAAATATTAATAATTACAAAATATTAATAATTACAAAATTAAACTGCATGCAATTTCTTACAAAAAAAGTCCTACGTTTTCATTGTAGAATGAATAGTTTATAAGTTACAGGGGGATTTAAAAGTTAATATTTCTAAAATTCCTTATTGTAAAGGTAAAATCGATTAAAAGTACTGAATCAACAAGTACCTCATAAAAACCTCATGCCTATATAATAATTATACAGGGTAGTATTTTATGTGTAGGAGAGGGTGGGTGACAAACACATTTGATGAACAATTATGCTTCTTTCCTCCCCTCACATCCGTTCCCCTTCATAAGTTTTCTTCTACTCGCAGTCCAGTCAACGAATTGCAAATTTAAACAATGATGTAGTTCTGAAATTCGGTACAGTTGTTGGAGAGAGTGCCCTAAACGACATACTAAAAGTCCCCGCTGGTGGATGGTACGGAGGGGGTACAGGGGGGGTTGAAAGGGGGATTTCTCAGTTTTTCTGAAATATCTCGAAAACTATGGATTCTACCGAAAAAAACTTAAGTGTAAAATTAAACTAAATTAAATTTCCTACAAAAATAGTCCTACACATTGTTCAAAGGATGAATAGTTTCGAATATTTAGAATTTTGAATATATATATATACACACATACCTATATAAAAATATGCGTAACCCATTTTTACACTTGCTCGTAATTAAATTTCACCATGTTTTTCTAGTATTTGATCAAGTTCGAACTCCTCCTCTTCGTCTAGAGGTGCACCATTAGTACAGGTACCATTAAAGGTGCCAAAACAGAAGCACATTGCTAAACGTGTGTTGCTCCGCCGCTCCTATGGTTGGAGGAATTGAGGAAAAATCAGCTTTGATCTTAGTTGATGATTTGAGAAATGCTGCATATCTACGTTTATTCAAATTATATTGATCAGCAGGGGTATTTTATATGGCTTGGAACATCTTTTTACCTGCTTGTGAGATAGTATCTGTTATTGATTAGGGATTGTAAAAAATTTCAGCAATAATTTTCATCCGGCGCAGTTGATTTTTGAACAATGTAACTATAGAGCTTTGCTTTTTCTATAAATAGCTGGTGTTATGTCACAGCCACTGAATGCATGGAGAAGGAGAATGGTTTGGGCAAAAGAAAGTTCTTTCTGCAGTTTTCTTGTAAAAAAAAATTTAGCTTCAACTTTTCCTTTGCCAGGCTTCATCAAATAAATGTTACTTTCTAGTCTTGTCAAAGCAATCAGTAACACGACTAGGCCTACGTCTTTCCCTTGGGATGAGAAGTTGCTTTCTCTAACACAGATCTCACAATATAAATATCAGCATCCCTTGTAGCGACTTTCGTTTCAATTACTTTAGCAGCCATTTTCTGTGTTAGTAATTAAACATGCATGGTCTTATTTCTTCAATGGCAAGAATATGTTTCTGTCGAACTGTGACAGACTGGTTGCGAGCTTTTAAATTAAACTCAGCATAAATATGTAGATTTAGATTATACTGCCTAAATGCACTCATATGGAGTGTTAACAGAACCAAAAGACTGAATAGAAGGGATCTTGTGGAGGGGAATGGCCGTAAGGGGAGGAAGGGAGCACGACTGGTCATCAAATAGGTTTGTCGCCCCCCCCCCGCCCTGACTCCGCCACTACTCTCGACACATACAATACTATTCTTGTATAATTATTGTATAGACATGAGGTCTTTCTGAGGGTTGTTGCTTCAGCTCTTTTAATTAATTTTACCATTACAATAAGGAATTTTAGAAATATTCACATTTAAATCCCACTGTATCTTCTAAAATTTCATGCTACAAAAAATTTACGACTATTTTTGTAGGAAATTTATTGTACTTTAATTTTATATTTAAGTTTTTTTTCGCCAGGACCCATAGTTTTCGACATATTTAAGAAAAACTGAGAAATCCCCCCTTTCAGCCACGTACCCCCTGCGCACCCGCCACCAGCGGGGACTTTAGGTATGTCGTTTAACGTACTCTCCCCAACAACTGTGCCGAAATTCAAAACTACACCATTTTTACTTTCTCGTATACGAAGTATACAAAGAGAAAGTATTGTAATTGTCAAAAAATTCGAACTCGAGATTTTGACGAATCTCCACGTTTTAGACCTCCCTGAGTCAGAAAAACACAATTTTGGAATTATGTCTGTCTGTCTGTGAACACGATAACTCGACAACTATTAGAGCTACGGAGATGAAATTTGGTATGTGATCTTTACACACAATTTGCAGGTTTTAATCAAATTTCGGACAAAATTCCTGTCTCTATGTCCGAAGTCATGCGAACACTATAACTCAAAAACTTGAATAGCTAGATGGATAAAATTTGGTACACAGTTTTATCGTCATGAATGTAGGCCCGTATAAAATTTTGGGCCAAATCCGTCAAAGGGTTGACTGTCTGTCGGTCTGTATAATCGCATACTTGTTAAGCATTCGTTTCAAAACTTATCTCCATGCGCATGCGTACTTCGCCATCTCTAGTACCAAGCGGGAGGATTACGTCAGTTTGTCCTTTAGACGGAGTTTGTGATAGATGTTTTATCTCCTGTTTTGTTTTCGTTCGCTCGTATAATAGCGTATCTTGCTGGAGTGTGATGGAAAATAAATATTGCTAAGTTTTAATACATTAGGTATCTCTTTTTATATGATTCTTCACTTAATTATTTTACAATCACTATAATCTGCAATGAAAAACCTTCTGATATTCGTTGTATTCTGGATTACAGTAGGTTCTATTTTTTTTATCCACGCAAGGGGAGGATAAATGACAAATTTTTGAGCAGTATACGAGAAAGTTTAGGGGAGGTCACTCCCACTGGTTTAAATTTGCAATTCTTTGTCTGGACTACGAGTAGAAGGAAACTTGTAAAGGGGAACGGACGTGAGGGGAGGAAGGAAGCATAATTGTTCATCAAATGTGTTTGTCTCCCACCCTCTCCGACACATAAAATACTACCCTTGTATAATTATTATAGAGGCATGAGGTTTTTCTGAGGGTTCTGGATTCAGCCCTTTTAATCGATTTTACCATTACAATAAGGAATTTTAGAAATATTAACTTTTAAATCCCCCTGTATCTTCTAAAATATTGATGCTACAGAAAAGAAGTAGGACTTTGTTGTTGGAAATTTCATTTAGTTTAATTTTGTAATTGAGTGTTTTTCGATAGAACCTATAGTTTTCGATATATTTAAGAAAAACTGAAAATGCCCCTTTAAATCCCCTGTACCCCCACGCACCCCCACCGGCGGGGACTTTTAGTATGTCGTTTACAACACTACCAACAACAACTGTGCCAAATTTCAAAACTACACCATTTTCTATTTCTATTTTTGCTTCGTTGACTGAACTATTACGTTCGACAAGCCGAGAATTTCATGGTTATTTAATTATAGTACAATTGTTAAACAACGAAAAATACTTCACACGGAATGTTGTTTACCAAGAGGTTCTTTGAATAAAGAAATGTGTAAATAATATTCAAATAAAAAATTATTTCTTGTCACAAAACATTTTTATTTTATTTGTTTTCAATCATTGTTAAACATTTCTCTCGCATATATATCTATTTAAGCATGTCAGATTTGACGGGAAATCTCTCGGATGAAGAGGCAATTTGCACCCGTCATACCATGACGGGTGATTTTCTAGTAGGTAAATAGTTTTGTTAAATATACCCCTTTAATGATTCAGTTCATTTTGGATGTTTTCTTATTTTTGCTTGTAGCCTTGTCCTATTAGGAAAATAATTTTTTTGACTGAAATTTTTAAGAAAATATTCTTTTTCTTTAACCTTGGAAAATAATTTTTCACTTTTTGTCCTTGGTAGCTAATAAGGTAACAATTTTGGTATTGCTTACTTTAGCATTCGAAATGGTCCCCCGAAAAATAACGCAACATAACCCATGTTACATTTCAGAAATAATATTACAGGAAGGAGCCGCCTAATCTGTGAGAAGCGTACTGTAACCCACTAGCTGGTGGAAAATAGCGGTATTCACATTAGACAGAGGAACATTTAACAGCACGTGAAACTAAGGATAAATAATTTGAAGATTCTTCGTTAAAAGTAGAGCTTTCTATAGTTTCTGTTCTTTGTCTAAAAGCGAATCAAACAAAAGGATTTATGTCAATATTCAAGATATTCATCGAATATTTCAATGCTACTTACCTATCTTAGAGCCTCGATGGGAAATCAGAATAATTTTGTCTATCATATAGGATAGTCAGGTTTTATAGAAGTAGTTTGAAACATAAATGTGTTTTAAAACAAATAAACATTAATGTGTTTTATCAGATGTAAGGATTCATGTCGAGTTTCGACGTTGTTTCAATAAAATTGCCGCTTAAAACAAGGCTTTTGGTCTTCATTTGAAACCACGTCATATCTTTTAATGCATATCAATTCTCTCTTCTTTCCGCGGAGGTGTGGTTTGACAGGAGTTATATCACTCTAACTATCAGTTTGTAAAGCTATTCCTTTTGACGATAGTTCATTTTTATGAACCCGAGGATTTGTCATAAGTTATTTCAGAAAGTCAAATTAATTCGTTGTTTCGAAGTAATACTACACTGTAAAAAATATCCGTTTTTTCCCGGACTTTTTCCGTATATTTGACGGTTTAAAGCTGTTTTGTTGACAAAACGGTTTTTCACCGTTTTCCGCTCCAGCCATAAACGGTTTAAAACCGTCAGTTCAAATTCTATTTTTCGTCATACGGTATTGCTTTCCGTATGATAACTTTCCCTTTTCTTAAATGTAATTTTATTGCATTCATTTCATGTTTTTAATAGGGTTTTATCTCCGCTATTGTTTACACATGTTGCAGTAAACTGTTGTCACTCATGAAAGCTAACCTTAAAACACATGTTCTGGCAATAGTTGATTTTTACACCACTAGGTGGCGCCACTAGAGCTATAGTGACTTTAAAACTCAAATAGATTATTTTTACTTTATTTTATGAAGTCTCAGGTGGTCTAGTGTTTAGAGCGACTGCCTTTTATTTCTATGAACGTGGTTTCGATCCCCGGCTAGGAGGAGTTAGAAGTTTTGTCACCATCTTGCATCGAAATCGTCCAAGTAAGTTCAATTAAAAATTATATTAATTAAACTAATTGAAATTAATAATTAAGCCCTGATTAATTAATATTCCTAATTGATAATACACATCAGCACATTTCAACTCAACTCGAACAGAAGGAGAAAAACAACTCAACTCAGTCGATGACGTCACTTACTTCGATGACTTAATTTTTACGGAGAAAACTTCATTTCATACGGTAAAAAACCGTTGTGACTATGGATTTACTTCGTAACTTTTACGGGAAAAACTTGTTCCTGTATGGTAAAAACCGTTGTGCCTACGGATTTACTTCGTAACTTTTACGGTTTTACGCAACCACCCCAGCTGCCAGTTTAAAACCGTAAATTTTACGGGATTTTTTTTACAGTGTAGGGCAGTTTCGTGTCGGACCTCATAAATTTAACCACTTAACTAACCAGCTCGAACCGCTCGCGTGTTCCAGGAAATTATTTTCACGACAATACAACGCAAACCATGGGAATGCAGATACCCACTGCGAATCGCTAGCCATTATCTATCAGTCGCCACTACATGGAAGTGCATCGCAATACGCCTTTGAACTTGCAGGCTCGAAGGAGTTTCACAGAGAACGGCGAAATGAACTCGAACGCGTCCCAACGTGAAGCGCGAATCGCCGAAAAACCCAAAGGAAAGGAAGGAAATTAAAGGAACCCACACCGACCCGGCCTACCCGAATGGGTGTAAGGCCCTTTCGGTGGAGAATAATAATAATTAAACAGAGGTGAAAGAGAGAGAGACTGCCGTTAGCACGAAAGGGAACAGCCCCCCAGTCTCCAGGGACAAGAAGATCTGGGTGGATTTGGGAAACATAAAAATATAAGCCAATACTATAAAATAACTTATATACAATACAGTAAACTATTGCACATACTAGATCCCAAAACAGGGGTGGAATTTAAATGCATCTCAGAATAATCCTGAGCAATTACATTATTGCAAAATATCAATTTACAATGTAAACCCAGGAAAATAAAGAAAAATCACAAAACTTTGTGGCTGGGGAGAAATAAAGTGTTACACAGGGGGGGGGGGCAGGTTATAAAAACATTTATTTCATTTCAAAAGCAATATAAAATCTACATAGAAAAATTAATTTAAAAAAACGAAAAATTCAACCCACAGAGAAGGGTTGTTATTTAACAATCCCATCCCCACAAAAAGCACTACATCACACTTCAAAACAAAAAGTCACTGAAAACACACATAAAAAAGTTTTCGAGAATTTTAAAAAAGTTAAAGTTAAAAACTCAATAAAAAATCACGAAGAAATTCGCAAAATGTTCTAGGTTCCAAGGAAAAGTTCGCACAATAGAGGTTCGTTAAATACAGGTCCGACTATATTTGAAATTTTAGTATTTCAATTATTCCACAATTTTGTCTGACGCATTTTCTAAACGACTAAAGAAAATTCTTATATTTTTACTATGTTATGATATTCACTTTAACACTGATTATATGTTTCAGGCCCTTATTATATCTTGTGTTTGGCGAAGCCTGTCCTAAATTAGTTGTTGTTACAGAAACCCAAACAATATACCACATGCAATCCTGACGGTATCAGGAAGTTCAAACATGAAACATTTCCTGGACATATGACTTGACCTCCATTTAAAATTCATTGGTTTTCATCAAAGTGCAGTCGGACCGCTAAATCCCGAAAAAAAAGTTCGTTATATGGAAAATTCGTTAAATAGAGATTAACCTTTTAAAATACAGTAATACCTCGTTGCAACAATACTTTGGGGACCAAATAAAGATATTGTTATAGAACGATGTATCGCTATATCGAGGGACGATATAATTACGATATAAAAAAAACTTAAATTTTGGATGTTTAACTGTGGACACAATATATACATTTTTCAAAAAAAGCATCACCAAAGTGTTAATGATTGTCAAAGCATACAAAAATTTGAAAATTCAGCTATACACATATACCTGAGAAACTTATTTATAGAAAATATCAATATTTTCGTTTGCTTATTCATTTCTTAAACTGTTAAGTCAACTACCATGGTTTGCATGGAGTCTAATGCACGAAAATGATCATCATTTGTGCATGAAAGGTTTGAAAAAAGTGCCCGTAGGGACTGAACTGATTGAAGAGGTTCCTGGGATGTCAATAAAGATTTCGATGGATCTGTATCATCACCATCGTCCTCTTTATCATCATTTTCCATTTCGTCTGTGATTTCGGATAGAATATCTCCTCCTATGGTTATCTAACTCCCGCAAATACATAAGATCATCAGCCGATGTTAAAGATTCCTCCATGTTAATTCCAGACATTTTGCCACTTTTTTCTTCAAGCACAGTTAAAGACTTTTGGAGGCTCAAAACACATTCTTCAGCATCTGAAACATCGCCATTTTTGGAATTTTCGTCATTATCAGTTTGCTTATCCTCCATGAAATATTCTTACAGAGGAAGAAAATGGTTTTGAGATTTAAAAAAAAACATTGTTGCAGGGGTTTATTGCTGTACAGAATATCGTTATATTGAGGGAAAGTTAACATTAAGTTCTAGGCAAATTCACAGGGACCACAACATTGTATTGTTATAGAGGGATATATCGTTGCATCGGATATCGCTGTAGCGAGAGCTTACTACTACACAAAACAGATTTTAAATTCATAAACACTAAATATTATAAAAAAGTAATTAATCACACCTTTATTTTGTAAATTAATATCTATTTGTTTTATATATCTCACCCATCAAAAAGAAATCTGCAAGTAAAACAAGAATAAAAGAAAACATTGTCCAGGAATTCACTGTATTTTCAATTTTAAAAAATAATTTTATATTAAAATTAATGAATTTTAATGATATATCGCATTTATTATAACAAGCAATTGTAAGCATGCATTACCAGACGCGTCCTTAAATTTAATTACTGATAAAGTCTGTTAATTTTGTCTGAGTGTTTTGTTTGAAAAAGTGTTTTCTCTCATGATACGTCTCGCATCTTTGCAATGCACCAAAAAACCCTTCAGGCGTATTTTCTTCAAACTGTAATCCGCGTAGGATTGTTTCAAATAATTTTAGCATTTCATCATACGAAGGTTTGTTGGTTTCTGCATCACGATCATTTCCATCTTCATCATCTTCGTCTTCATCGCAATTCATTATTGTATTGTTTTTATTTTTCACACTGTCCAAAATATCGAATTCAGTTAAGTGTTTCCGAGGTTTCAGCTGCAGAATCAAGTGAAAGAAAATCATCAATCAGCACATCATTGTTAATTTCTTCTTTTTCCCTTAGCTGTATCCACATTTTTTGAAGTTCCTCTAATGAAATATCGTTTTCATCCTCTGTGCTTGCCGAATTCTCAATGCTGACAAAGAATCCAGCTTTGGCAAAACTGTTGCGAATAGTACGATCTGTGACATCATAGTACCATGCTTAAGAAATTTCTGATATGCTTCCCAGTAAGTTGGTCTTTGGAATGAATTGATTGCTCTCAAGCGCAGTGATAACTTTTCGCACTATTCTCTTGAGATAGTATATTTTGAAATTTTTTTATCACCCCTTGATCCATTGGCTGCAGTTTTGATGAAGTGTTTGGTGGCAAGTAAAAAACTGTAATATTTTTCAGTTTTTGGTTGATTTCCTTCGGATGGTCGGGACAATTGTCAAAAACGAGAACAATTTTGAGACACTCTGCAATCAAACTTTTGTCCAAATTTTGAACCCATTTTTCACAAATTTCTATTGTCATCCAAGATTTTTTGTTAAAGTCATAATCAACCTCCAAAGATTTTGCGGCTTTGAAACACCTTGGATTTTTGCTTCTTCCGATAACTAATGGTTTCAATTTCTGATGTTCAGTCATATTTGCACCTAACATGACATTTAATCTTGCATTTTTATTTTTTAAATGTTAATGTCTTTTGAGGCAAACATTGAAAAAATAAAGCAGTCTCATCTGCGTTAAAGATGTTTTCTGGCTTACAGTCTGTTAAAATTTTACTCAGTGTCTCCGTTATCCAATTTTCACTACCATTATCATCAACGTCTCTACTTTCACCAGTTATTACTTTTGCCATAATTCCGTGTCTCCTCTTAAATTTTTCAAGCCATCCACTGCTTCCTTGAAATTCGTCGTATCCCAATGCATTCGCAAATAAATTAAAGAGCTTTCTCAGTTATGAAAGGCCCAGAAATCGGAACATTTTTATCTCGCATTGTGTGTATCCACTTCAAAACTGCCTCATCCACATCTTCATAGACACGTGTTCTAAAACGTTTCGAACAAGAAGTTGATGAATCATAATGTTATATCTTATTACGATTTTTATTATGGTTGATAAGCTGTTTGGAGGAATACCAAATTTTAAAGCAATATCCTTTTTCTTCACGCCTTTATCCACCTTATGAAGAATTAATTTTTTTTCTTTGATGCTCAAGCACTTTCGCTTTGACATTTTCCAGCTACAAGAACCGAAATTGCCAGCACGACTCTGATCAACAATCTAGAAAACGGGAGACTAGTTCAAGGACACGGGACAGCTCCATTGAGGGTGAAAGGACATCTCTCGAATCTCGTCTTATTGCTTCTATTAAAGGATCTACGAGGACAAGTAAAGTTTCATTTGGCTTCGGTATGAATTGATTATATGGTTTTATGACTATGCTAGATTCTATGGTATGATTTTATCTTGGTTCTGTGGTGTGTTCTTACAGCGAATACATATTCCATGATATAGATTTATGGTGACTCTAGATTTTGTGGTATTGTTTTGTGCAGACTATAGGTTAAATGGTATCGTTTCATGGGGATTCTAGGCTGTTTGATATAATTTTAGGACTACTCTTGCTTCAGTGCTATGATTTTAAGGCTACTAAGTTTATATGGTATTCAATTCAGATTCCAGGTTCTGTGGTTATAGTCTTATAGCGACTTCATGATTATCTGTGGTGTAGTTTCATGAGGATTCAAAATTCTATGGCAAGTTTGTGTTTCTCTTGCTGTATAGTATCATTCCTAATTTACTTTTTAAGTTTCCACTCCTTGAACAACTTTGATTTTGCTATTAAAAGGAAATCAATTTGTTTTTATTTATTTATTTTTAAATATTTCTCACTTCCCTGCTCAAGTGTTACGATTCTAGAAAGTTTGAGAGTTAGTTACAATGAACTTTAGCTGCTCCCTTCTTCGCCTTGCCTATTCGCTCGCCAGTCTTAGGATCGACGCAGTAACAGGAATGCCAGGAACACTGTGGATTAATGAAGTCGCCATTTGACTCACATCCAGGTACGAAAAATCCATAACTTTACCTAGGATCAAAGTCAATTAAGATTCGTCTTTAATGAACAACAATAACACAGACCATCATAATCCTGAGATTCGCAGAATGAAAGAAGTTAGTAAATCACACACTCTGATCACAAAAATGCTATTTATTTTCCCTATCACCTACAGATTTTTCACAAATTAAAAAGGGTGTGCGTGGTAAGTATAATTAATGTGAAATATTATCGATCAAATACATTGTTATTAGAATTTGAAGTTAATTTCTAAGTAAAATGACAACAATTAATATGAAATACAGTACTTCTGTAAAAGGAGAAAAAAATAAAACTGTACTTATAGGCAAGCTCAGTAACAAATACTAAAGCACAAAAATTTACACAGGATGAGTTAATTAGTTTAGTATGCCATTTAAATCTTTCAAAAGAAAGTGTTCAAGTTTTAGGATCACAACATAAAGATAATAGTGCCAGGTATTCCTTGACTTGTAGCTAATTTATTTTCCACCACCGATCATGATCCATCTAATTGTAAAATATTGATTCTATTAAGAGAAGCTGAAAAGGTGTCTTACTGCTTAATGGTAACGTTCTTGCTGCAACTCATGTTGATCGTTCAGTAATTTTAGCAATTTTAAAAGAATCATATGAAAACCTAGATTTTCTCCAAGCGAGTAAACGTTGCTTGGAATAGAAGCAGACATTTAAATCGGTTATGGTACGAAAATGGTACAAAGGAGGGCAAAGTGAAATCGGTTAGCCAATGAAATAGGTTAGCTACATTTGGTACAGAGACTGCGTTCTTCTAGTAGAAGAACTCTATCAACCTCGTAAGAGAGAGATTATCTCTCAACTATCGCTGTCAACTATATCCTAGCATGCTTCATTTGATAGAAAATTGAGCGAGTAAAATGGTAAATGGCAGCGAAGGAGGTTAAAATTAAATCTGTTAGCCAATGAAATATGTTAGCTGCATTTGGTACAAAGACTGCATTCTTCTAGTAAACCTCTGTCACACTTGGTAAGAGGCAGATGATCTACCAAATTTCTCTATCATCTATCTCATAATTTACCTCATTTAATAAAAAAAGAGAGAAAACGGTGCAGGGCAGCAGAGTAGGAAAATGAAATCGGCTAGCCACTGAAAGAAATTGATTGCGACAGCTTCTATCATCCTTTTAAGAGATATATGGAGATCCGCTACCTGCCACTGTTATTCATAAATCCAACAGCCAACCTTCGATGACGAAGGGTTCCGTAATTAAGATTGTTTCTCATTGAAGCTATATTAAGGATATTTGGACTGCTTAAACGTGACCCGTTATCAGATGACGATAACGACACCTGGGCCAGCACCGACAATCCTTTCTCTAGACTTCCATTGCACTTTATCCAAACGAATTTAGCAAGTACATAACCTATCACGCCGCGGATCTGTGACGAAATCAAGTTTTCAACTCATTCTCTCCAATCCTGAAGCTGACATTTTCTCAAATATTACCAGTTGTTCAAATATATGAATTATGACGAAGAACTATTTTCGAATACAAATAACTTGAATTGCTGGCGTCTCTTTTAGTAAGAACAAAGGTTATTTCGTTCATATTTTTAAACAAGACGTGTGTGTAGTAATTGAAATCTATAATCATCTCACAAGCAAAGCTCATTTTTATTTCTTTTGTTTCATCGCAGTTTTATTTGAGTGATTGTTTCTGCCATTGGAGTTGACTGGTTGGTTTACTGGATAGTTAAATGGATAGAATGTTGCCTGAATATATGGCTTGGTCATCAAACTTTCCGAACCTGAAACCACTGGATTTCTTCATCCACAAACATTAAAATGTTTGTGTACGAAACAAGGTATGTATTCACATCTATTGAGATAGATGTGTGGTCAAAAAATAATATTTGCTTCTTGTTAAGAAAGAATTTAGCCGTTACCAACCCCATTAGCAATTTGTTTTGAGATGAGTACTGTAGGCCTTGCAGCTTTTCAAATGACTGTGACATGCGATTTCACAGCCTGCACGAATATTTCTTTTTATATAAAGCTTTATCTTTATTCAATGTGTGCTCAAAATATACTTAAAAGGAAATTCCGTAACACAAAAAGAACTGTCAAAGCAGGTTTGAAATTTAAACTGATTAAAGGTTAGGAGAAATCATTTAAAGACAGTTCAAACATAAATACAAGACTTATTGACAACTGATTTGATAGATTTTCATTTCAATAGTTATTCTGAGATTTTAAACATATATTTGGCCTTCAGATTTTAAAAACGCAGATCCTTGATAAAGTTATTAGTAGTGATGGTTAAAACAGGCATATGCTTGTTTAAAGCGACTTTTTCCCATAGGACGGAAGAAAGAAAATTTTATCTGTAGCAAAATTAATGGGAGTGTTGCCCTTTCTCGTACACTCTACCTATACGTGTGTTTACCTTATATGAGGTTTGTGTTTATCTTCATAGCAGGATGAACAGAACTGAGTGTGTTTTTTGTACTTTAGCTTACATTTAATATCAAACTTAAGTTTAGGGTACGCAGCCGTTCCTCTCCATTTTGGATCCCCAACTTTTTGTCGCCAAGAGGAACACAGTTTGGAGATATGAGATCAATTGTTTTGGGTGATCAGTGATCTTTTTTTGGTATCTTGCGTAATCGATGCCTGCGGCATCTGAAAAGGAGAAATTCCACACGCGATATCTGAAGAGGGCACCGGGCACATTTTTTAAACTTCAAAAAACATTAGCGGCTTCGCTTTCTACAAAGCAGGAATCTTGTAGCTTCGATTTTTCATTAAATGTTATGAAACTAAGTTTTTTTTATTTCCAAAATAAATGCTTACCTCAAAACATCCCTTCGTCAAAGTCAGCACGAGCGAAGAGCACTGCAGTCTAAACAAATCCTTTCGGAAATTACCCAAACTGTCAACTATCAAACAGTAAAATTCCAATGGAAGAATTATTCAAATTTGGTTAAATCAACCAATTAAATGGAAGATAACACAGACAGAGCTGACCAATTAAAACGAGGCACCGATGCGCAAAACACTAATATAATGATCGCTACGCGCACAAGACACGAATATGAGCATCGCTGCGCACCCAAAACAAATGTTCTCACATCACAAAACCGTCTTCCTCTTAGCAACAATGAATTGGCGTTCCAAAGTGGGGAGAAACGGCTGCGTACCCTAAACTTAAGATTAACCACATTTAATTTTTTATTACCCTTGTAATCTTTTTTGGGGGGATCCATCTTCGTAAAAATAAAAATATTATCTTATGTTGAATATGGAGGTCTGAAGAAGATATTGGAAAAGAAAGGATATGACTTTAAGCATAACAATTTAGTTTTGCCCCACGGGGATTGAAGCTTGAAACAGGATGATCGTATGCTATATACAGGAAGTCCACTAAAATCCTTCTAACATTAAGTGGAGAACGGCGACAACTGTCGCCACAAACTTGGTGTCTAGGTATAGTAAAGTGACCATGTGCTACACGGTGAGATCGGTTGCAGCGCCACCTGGCGGCAAACAACGGAGATAGTGTTCCTATCTCGAGAAAGGTACGAAATGCGGGGAAAATGTCAGATAGAAAATTGTAGAGCGTCTTCGATGTAGTACGAAAAGATACCTTGTGCAGATTAATATGAAGAAAAGAATGCTTGAAAAGCACATTTCTTTGCTCACATTTTCCAAAAGGTTAACGTCATAAGACATGAACAAAAGGAGAAAGTGATATTTTTCTAGCAAAAAATGAAAAAATTATACTTTTTCTGTGTTAATAACTCAAATAGCAGGTGTATGGGCCTATCCGACGACATTGCAGGACTTCCGATTACGTATTACTTTTGCTTGTGCAAGCAAACTAACAACATGCTAAAACTTGCGCGAAGTGAAATCCAATCAAGGACTCAAATCTGCATTGTACATGACGGAGAGCACTTTGAACACCGAAAATAAAGGTATCTTATGATAACTAATTGTTTTTAACCCGTTTTGAGACGTCACAGTTTCGGAAATCGAGAAAAAACAAATGCGCGCTTTAGACGTTTTGCTCTTAGCATTATTACGCTCAAGGTGTCTTTTCGTACTAAATCGAAGACACTCTAAAATTTTGAAATTGATTTTTTCCCTGTATCTTGTCTCTTTTTCGAGATAGGAATACTAACTCCTTTGTTTGCCGACAGGTGGCGCTGTAATCGATCTCACCGTATATCGCATGATCACTTTACTATATCTAGACACCATGTTTGGGGCAATACTTGTCGCCGTTCTCAAGTTAATGCGGGTAGAATGACTTTAGTAGACACCCTGCATAGTAAAAGTTGAACAGGAAGATTCTTTGGAAAATATTTTTAAACTACATCAAGTCAATCTGTTTCTTATATGATAATCTATTAGCAAATGAAAGGCAAACTCTATGCAAAATCCTGGAAATTATTTCATACAGGCAGAATAATGAGCTGATGGTCCTTAGTAATCTGAGGCATTCAACGCTTTGGAGGGGGGAAGGGTGGTGCGTGTCACTTATTTGAAACAGCTACTTCATGTCTTGAACAGTACGAAAACGTAAAAATACATGCAGAGTTCCCACTTAAACAAGGGCCACCCCCCTTTAACTTCAGAACTCCGGCAGCTTTGGTCATGAAAGTAGTGTCTAGGTATAGTAAAACGTCTATGCGCTATCCGATGAGACAACTGGACAAGACATGAACAAAAGAAGAAAAGGTTATTTTTTCGGGAAAAAATTATCCCATTATATTTAAATCCTTGAAACTTATATCCTTGAAATTATTTCAAGCAGGCAGAATAAAGAGATGATGGTCCTTAGTAATCTGGGACATTCATCGCTTTGGAGTGGGATGCATATCACTGATTGGATTCCGCGTCTTGAACAGTATAAAAAATTAAAAATACATATATCCTTACCTTTCAACCCTTTCTTTCTTTCGATGGCAGCTTTTTCCTTCTGTTTACATATGGAGCCCCCTATTTTTCGTTTAAGAGGGGAAAAAGCAATCTTTAACGTGGTAGTATAATTTATGATCGTTTTGAAAAATTTATCAGTACCGAATTGACATCCCATAAGTGTTTCATATTCATTAAAAAGTTAGTTCATATAACCAGCAAACATCTTAAGGTCACTAGGTGCCTTGTTATACTCAATTTCATTATTAAGTGTAGCTATTTTTTAAAAAAAGATGTTTTATGAAGAAAACGTGTGTGTTCTCCTCTCGAATTCCTCGCAACCTACTCTTCATTCTCAGATACGGAAGCCTTCCAAGGGTTTGCGCTTGCGCAAGGCTGGGTTGATTTAACCAAAATAGGCGAAAAATGGACGGACAGACGTTTACATTTTACCTCGAAGTAGACAGAAAATTTTTATTTTCATATATTAATTTGCCGTAAAGACTAAAAAAATACGCCTTATAAGGTGAAGGTCATGACCTAACAAAGAACTCGGGAAAATCTTATTATTTGCCTGTCTCTCCTATACTAAGTAAAATCGTGCAAATGTGCTGGTCTCAGGTTTTTGAAATGAGCAATAACACAACAAGAGGAGTGCTGTTCATTTCTCCTGTAAGTGCATCTGTTGTTTTCCGCGTTATGGCGGTAAATAGTCATAGTTCATTGGACTTAATGCAACACCATCATGTATTTTTACCATAAAATTATAATTTATTTATTTTATTTGTCGAAATTCATTCCCTTATTTCATTCATTAATATAGTTTAAAATTTTATCATTTAACTTACATTTCACACAGATATTATGTGATTTCTGCACAGAGTTACCTTGTGATTTATATTTTGACTACTCTTTAGAATTAATTAATTCCATGGATTCAGTATTATTATTGATTTATAATTCAAACAGTTTCCATGCGATTTGAGTGGTGCATAATATTACAATTGAAATTTAATTTTCTTCTTTATCTAGAAAACTAGAGCCAATCTCACAAGAAAGAACGGCGAATTCGGAATCAGCACCACGAAATTACCCTAAAATCGCTCAAATAACATTGGCAAAAAATTATGGTTGACCACTGTTGTTATTGTAATACAAAAAATTAAATTTTAAACTTGTGTGCCTATTTTCTTAAAAACATTGATTCATTTATGCAACGAATTACCATTCAAATGTCATAGCCATCAAATAAAATAGAATCATTAGAATTTCCATCAAGTATCCTCAGCATCACATATTTGACAAATATGAGCCTTATAACCTAAGAAATGTCTTTGCCTATTAACTTTACTCATATCCCATTCATTATTTTACAAAAAAAACATATCTTTACTTCCAGAAATTGAACTCGCATTGCTCAAATTCATTATCTATAAAATCACATACATTCCTCCACCAAAATGCTAGATGATAAAATTACTGGTTTATTTAACTAAATAATTTTTATAATTTGCGTATCTATCTATATAAAGTATGATTTGTAGGGAGAATATGGGAATGTGTTATATTCAAGATAGATATAATTGACTTACAGTTTCGACTGAAATAACTTCTCTTGACCTTAATAAATGTTACAAAATATATGTTGCAAAAGAAAGGTAAAAATGTCAATTATATAAATGCCACTGTATGTGTACTATAGGGTAAATGTTTGAATGATAACATAAGAACTGATGCTCAAGGCGTTGAGGTTCCAAAATGCATAGTTTGTATATTTAAGCTTGATGGAATGCATGTCGAAGGCAGTCATAGTTGGGAAATTTCATTGCTTAAATTCCATTGTGTTGAAAGCTAATGTAATATCTTAATGTTTAATGATATGTTTTAATCAGCATATTTTAATCCAGCTAACAAGCTTCTGGACGCATAATGTGCCGCGACATTTTAAGATTAAAATCAAATGCCTATTTTGCAAGAGGAATAAAAGAGTGAAGTTGAGGCCGACAACGGGCACTTGTATGCTACATGACCCGGACAGTTACTGGACTCCATTTGGGACGTTCGTGCAGACAATGAACAGAATAGGTGCAAGGCTATTGAAACAACATGAATTAAATGTTTATAAAAATTTGAAATTTAAGATTACTTTGTTAAGGGAACCATGAATATAAATTTATACATAAGAGATTCAGTTAAAATTATATTCCAGGCTAACAAGCTGGTCGCCAAAAGCGGATAGCACTATAATATAGCAAGCGATAAAAGTAATGGATAAAGCAAGTGATGACAGTAAGAGGTTATTTGTAACAGTTTAAAGTTTTTTACAGCCATCACAAGGTGGAAAGTAATGAAAATAACAGTATGTTGACAAACCTTTTATAAGAACATCACAAAGCAGAAAATAACACCAAGTGTTCATTTGCATCATTATATTTGTAACTTTGGAATAAATGGATTAAAATAAGTTGAAATTATTCGATTACTTCACACAATCTCATTTACAAAAAGTTTATACAAACAGGAATAATCGGAAAACAGTTCCTACTCACTTGAGAGTAAACTGTGAAACTGGTGAACAGCTGGTGGTAGCAACGATAACAATACTCTTTTATGTTTGCACGCACCTGTTTTAATTTGTCAGGCAAACAAAGGAAAAAATCAACGGAAAATTTCCCCTTCAACTCAAACAACAAATGTTAATTGAATTTGGCTTGGAGGGAAGATTCGTACAATATGAAATTACAGGGTGATTATAAAACAATTGCCTACATATGACCTCCAAGCGAGCACACCATTTGAGGGAATGGAATGAAATTTTGAATGCAGATGTTATACGGTATGCGCTCAATAATGAAGTAGGAAGCAATAGACCAACTGGCACAGTTTTTCACATCACTGTCGAACTTTCAAACTTTCGATCGACTGACATAAGTCATTCTTGAGCGCATACAGTATAATACAGTGGTGGCGAACCTTTTAGGGGAGAGTGTCAAATTTTGTCCCTTATTTTTTCCATTCCAGCCCGTAGGTCACTAATTCAGTGGCGTCACCTTGGGAGTGG
>BGPR01002560.1:0-16277 GCA_013235015.1 Araneus ventricosus | reverse complement strand
AAGCAACACCACCTATCTCAATTTTTTGAAATTTCAAAGAGGAAGATAGAAATGAATTTTTCGCAACCAATAACGGATATTACTTATTTTTTTCACTTCTGGTTGGAGCATACGGTCTCATGTTCATAGCAGATATAAAAAAATACAGATATATTCGTTATTGGTTGCGGAAAATTCATTTTAATCTTCCTCTTTGAAATTTCAAAAAATTGAGATAGGTGGTGTTGCTTGTTAAGCGATGATATATAAATTCGGCATTAGGTATTTATGCTTTATTTTTTTAATATTTTCGATTATCTATTCTCTCTTTTATGATGAAAAATATGTTTATAAAAATCAATGCGTGGGTCATTTAAAAAACTTTCGTGGGTCAGCGTCTGAAACTCGAGTCATAGGTTCGCCACCGCTAGTATAATATCTGAATTCAAAATTATATTCCGTTCCCACAAAGGTATGCTAGCTAGGAGGTCATATGTAGGCAAAGTATATTTTATAATTCCCCTGTACCTAACAGATGACGCCTAGATATGCCATTAATAGTTGCTTGCCCAACACCACTTTCCGTTTTCGAGAGAAATTGAAAAATGCTACTTCACTGTAAATTCGCTATAGGGAAAAAATTCTTGACAGAGTCTCCCATTCCCACCCACTGAACTGATTTCGATAATTTTTATTTCATATGGAAGCTTATGACTCCTAGATACGTTATCAACGGTCGCCTGCCACCCAGAACCCATCATTTTCGATATATATCGCAAAATAAAGCTTTGGCAGAGTCCTTCAGCCTCTAAAACCGCCAATTCGCCAATTTATTTCACCAAGTTGTAAGCATAGCATTAGGCTATTAGGAAAACAGCTGGTAGCCGAAGGCGGTTATTATATTTTACTAGCAGAGTACCCATATTTGCCCGGTCTTTTTCAAATCAAAATATTTTGGGAGACCTGAAACTGAACTATATTTTATAAATAAATAAATGTTTATTTTTGTTACTTTATTGTGCGAGTATTTCTCAACTTTTTTATTAAATACTTCATAAATTAATGGTACAAAAGGTTTCTTACATTTATTTTATATCATAGTATACAGTATTACATATACTCCTTGCATTATTGGACAATTTTTGGAGTCGTCTTATAATATTAGCAACCCTGACCATAAGAATTTTACGCTATTAGGTTCATTTGTTAAATGTCTTTCCATGACTCATCTCCATTGAATTCAAAAGAGTGCGAGATAGGGCCCATTTATCTTTTTTTTTTTTGCTGAACAATGTTGGAGTCATTTTTAAAATAAAATTTCTGTATGAATCAACTAATGAATTTTGCTTCACCAACATTTCTACAAGTGCTATAAATAAACACTTCTACATATCTTATTGACAGTTATCATCATAAAGGGTAGATAAAAAAAGATTTAACTCTCCGTATATTAAGTTTGACATGTTGAAACCTGCGAGTTAAGTTTCATTTCGATCTGTCCATTATTGACGTGTTTTTAGGAGACATTGCCTCAACCTACCCTGAAGGACTGTCTTAGGGCTTATTTACCCCAATAGTACTTCATGTCGGTTAATAAGGAACATGCGTACCAAAGTTTTATCAAAATTGCTCCAGGAGTATCGAGTTTCTTGTCAATCAGCATATGCCTTTTCTCCACGCTACCTGAGGTATTGGATAAGTATTTATTTACCTTTAAAGTGCTTTTATTTGGTCTATGTCTATGGTAGGGGAGAGTTGTCTAAAACGGTGACGGCGGCTCAAATGGGGACATTCAGTTTCTCATTGATTTGTGCTGCCATCTATCAATACAATACATTATATCATTCTTTATCGTCTATGCGCCATATTGAATCGAGTTGTTGACGATGTTTGACGGTTTGTTCTTTTGTAGGAAGTTTTCAAATTTTTTTCAATTTTTTTTCTCCGATTTGAACCTTTTACTGTGTTGGACCTTATCAAGACACCTTAGAACATTCGATTTTGGTAAGTACAGCATTGAGTCTTCTAGATTTAAGTTAAATTATGATATATATCTCGATAAATTATCCAACACTCGTCCAAAGAGGCGCCATTTTTTAAAAAATATGTCACTGGCGGCTCAAATGGGGACATCGTTGGTAGTCCAAAACGGGGTCGTCCCCTTTTTAGACGCCATGGAATATTATTGAAATATCTTACATTGTGCTTTAATTCTATGACAAATATGTGATATAAATTTCTTTAAGTATCTTAGTTGAGTACCAGTGATCCTTTATGGGGAATACATAAGTATTTAAGAGAAAATATCTTGCAAATTAAATTTTAACGATATACAAATATAGAAAATAAAATGTGAAAAAAATATTAAAAATAATTATAAATAAAAAAGTTTTTATTGTTATATATAAACATATTTTATATTCAGATATTTTATTTCACACATTATTTTATATTCAGATTTCTGATAATGGGGCGCTATCAAAGAAAAACTGATCGGCAAAGTTGGTCCCAGGAGAGTATGGCTGGAGAATCCAAGAAGTGTTGGAAGGGAATATGGGCTACAGGAGAGCATCTAAGGCCTACAGTGTTCCCCAAACAACTCTAGAGAGGAAGGTGAAAGAGGCTCGACAGAAGAAGTTGTCTTCTGAAGCAGCTGCTGTAAAAATGCTAGGAAGATATAAAACAGTTTTTTCGGAAGCCCAAGAAAAGGAATTCGTGCAACATCTGATACATTTATAAGAGAGGTTATTTGGCATTACGCTGTCAGATTTAAGAACTCTAGCATTTGAGTTAGCCGAAAAAAACAACATTCCGCATGTCTTTAACACGGAAAAGAGAATGGCGGGAAAAGATTGGCTTTATGGATTTCTAAAACGGCACCCAAAATTAGCCCTACGTTATCCTGAAAAAACCTCAATTGCACGTGCAAAAGGATTCAATCGCGTAGCAATCAACGCTTTCTTTGATTTCGTAGATTCCTTATATTCGAAATATAAATTCTCACCAAATGATATTTATAATGCAGATGAGACAGGCATCTTGACAGTGGCGAACAAGCCTTCAAAAGTCCTTGCTCTTCGCGGCAAAAAACAAGTTGGCACTTTAACATCAGCCGAACGAGGAGTGCTTGTGACAGCAGAAACATGTGTCAATGCAGCAGGAAATTTTCTTCCACCAATGTTTGTATTTCCAAGAAAGAAGGAGAATCCCCTCTTGATGGATGATGCCCCTCCTGGATCATTTGCAGTGCATCATGAAAGTGGCTGGATTAATAAGGAAACGTTCCTTGTCTGGTTCAAAAAGTTTATTGAGCATTCTAACCCAGGACCGAAAAAGCCGGTGTTGTTAATCATTGATGGCCACAACTCTCATACTAAAAGCTTGGAACTCGTCAATCTTGCTCGGGAAAATAATGTTGTGTTGCTATGCTTTCCCCCGCATACGACACACCGGTTGCAGCCACTCGATGTGTCTTTCATGGCTCCTTTAAGTACCTTTTATGAACAGGAGACCAGGAAATGGCTAATAAATCACCCTGGACGCTGCGTTACTATATACCAAGTAGGAAAACTTTTTAAAGCTGATTTCTCAATAGCAGCTACTGTGCAAACCGCTGTGAAGGGGTTTGAAAAAACAGGGATATATCCCTTTAACAGAGATGTATTCCCTGAATATTTATTTGCGCCATCAGAAACTACGGAAAAACCTCTAGATAACACTTCTGAGCTTAAACAAGGGTCATGCAATGGAGATGTTGAACACCAACCTTCTACATCATCTTCTGAAACAATGCCGACTATAGAACCCCAGCCATTTAGCTCAACCTTTAACATTTCTCCAGCAGTAGTAATGCCATTTCCTCGAGAAACAGAACGCATAATAAAAAGAGTAAATGACAAGAGAAGAGGTAAAACTGCCATACTAACATCGTCACCTTACAAAGCAGAATTGGTCACTATAGAACGGGAGAGAGGTGGCAAGAAGAATAAACGAAAAAGGGCCCTATTTAAAAAAACTAACAATCCTACTCCTGCTAAAGATAAAAAAGCAAAGAAAAAGAAAATGGAAGAACCAGTGACATCATCTGATGAGGAGCAGGAGAGTGATGACGCTTGCATCTTTTGTAATGACCTGTATTCAAATTCAAAAGACAGAGCGGGGTGGATTCAGTGTAACAGATGTCGAGGTTGGGCACATGAAGCCTGTTCAAATGCAGAAGAAGGCGAAGTAAATTTCATATGTGACTATTGTAATTAATTACTTTGCTGTAGGAAGCTAATGCCTGCTTAAAACAATAGTGAACACTTTTCTTGTATTCTTATTTTGTCATTTTAATTTCCCTTTCTTTCACCAATTAAGTGTTCGTGATACATTTTCGAATTAAACCTTGAATGTTCATTGTTTTATATGAATACCCCATTTTACCCAACCGGTTGTCCAAAACGGGGACTTTGCTCATTTTCCAGAAAAATACTTTTCTACCTCACCCTAATTATTTTTTTGAACTAACAATCTCGTGTTCTGATAGTCTAGGACCTATTCTAAAAAGAAAATAGTAATAAAAGAATTTTTTTCTGTAAAATATTTTTTTTGGAAGGCCAAAATATGTTAGCGTCCCCATTTTGGACAACTCTCCCCTACATGTGTATCCTGTTTCATGAAATTGCATCTAGCCGTGTCAAATTTCATGTCAGTCGTCCATTTGCTGCATGCATTTAAACGACTTTGTCCTACCCTAACCTCAGAGATTAAATTCGCGTTTATTTAGCCCTGCGATATTTTCAGTTGGCTAATTAGAAGTATAAGTACCGAAATAATTTAAATCTCTCTAGCCATATCCAACAGGATATCAATCGGACCAAGGGTTTATATGTATTTTGAGTATTTTACCACGGCCTACTCTGGGGAATTGTATTAGTGTTTATTTGACACTGCAGTACTTTTAGTCAGCCTGTGAAAAACATATTAACCGTGTGACATCAAACTTTTCCTCGCCGCATCAAATTTCATTTCGACCTGCCCATTTATTAGATGTATTTAAACGACTTCGCACCACCATACTCTGAGGAAATGTGTTAGCGTTTATTTACCCATACAGTCTTTTTAATCAGCCACTCAGAAACATATGTACAGGGTATCGTCCTAGCCTTATCGAACAGCATGTCAATAGCTCAACAATTTACAAGTATTTTGACGATTTTTCCCCACCTTTAACTAAGGAAATGGATGAGCGTTTTTTCCCCATGGACTACTTTTAGTCAGCCTATGAGGAATATATGTACCCTATGTCATCAAAATTGTATCAGCTATATCAGCTTTCATGTTAATCGACCTATTTATTGAATGTATTTAAAAGACTTTGTCCCACACTACCCTTACGGATTTGATTAGCGTTTTTCATACACCTATAGTATTTTTAGTTGGCTAATTAGAAACATGAGCACCAAGTTTCATTAAAATCGCCCAAGCCACCAAAATCGGCATATGTGCCAATCGGCCTATTTGTTACATTCATTTTGAAGACTTCAGTCACCCGGCCCTGAGGAAATGGGGTAGAGGTTATTTACCCCTACAGTACTTCAAGTTGGCTAATGGGGTACCTGCGTGCCAAGTTGCATGAAAATTGACGTTCTGACGTGATTCTGGAACAAACATATATACATACGTTGAGTTTTATATATATATAGATGAATTTATTGCAACTCCAAGATCTCTGGTATGGTTTTATAACGACTCTAGGATCTATGGTATGGTTTAAAGTCAAATCCTGCTTCTATTATATAGAATTATTCTGCCTCTAATAAAGGATCGAAGTGGACGAGTAACAATTCCTTTTGTTTCTGGTATGAGTTGATTGCAACCCTAAGATCTAATGGTTTTATGTCAATCCAGGTTCTACGATATGGATCTAAAATGGCTATAGACTTTGGGAACTCTAGATTCTAAGTATGGCTTCAGTGAAATTCAAGATCCTATGTCAATATTTCATAGTGATTCTAGGCTCTATAATGTAATTTTATGCTAATTCTTTGTTCTATGGTATGATTTTAAGAAAACAAATTTATATGGTATGACTTTGCGCCGATTCTAAGTTCTGTGGTATAGTCTTATGACGACTTTATCTTTTGTGGTTTGGTTTTATAGCATTTCAAGTTCTTTTATTTGGTTTTATACGCTTCAAGGTTCAATTATAAGATTTTGTTTTCCTTGCTGTGTACTAAAAATCCTCTTTTATTTTTCAAGATTTCGAGCCTTGAATACTTTTTGCTATTGAAATGAAATAATCAGAAAGGAAGAGTGTATATTTATATTCTTTTATTTGTTGATTCATTTTTTTTATTTTTCCCCCTTGCAAGCTCAAGTGTTACGATTCCAGCAATGCTTAGGAGTTGCACTTCACTCCTCCCCTCTTCGCTTCGCCATTTTGCTTGCCAGTCTTGGGATCTACACAGTAACAGTAACCTGTGGAACCGTTGCACTGGGCCATTTTGTAGTCGCCGTTTGAATCACATCGAGGTATGAAATTTCCAACAACTCCTGGAAGCAAAAAATAAAATTATTTTCAATCTTGAATGAACATTAGAAATCTCTTTTAATTATAACACAGTTGTAGTTTCAGGACATTCAATTCACTGATAAATGTAGTTATGCACAAGGCCAGATCAGATAGTTTGCTTCAATTGATAGAGAAACAGTAAATTAACGCTCCATGGTAATTGATAGGGGTAACGTGAAATCGGTTAGCCAATAAAATAGGTTAGTTATATTCGATGAAGAAGCAGCGTTCCGTTAGTCGATGGCGTCTGTCATCCTTACGAAGATGGAAGTGATACACTGACAGCAGCTGTCAACTATCTCCTAGATTACTTCATTTAAAAGAGGAGAAAGCGAGTAAACTATACATGTCAGCTGAGGAGAGGAAAGTGAAATCGTTTAGCCAATAAAAAAGGGTGGTTACAATTGGTACAGAGCCTGCATTCTTCTAGTCGACGAGGTCTGTCAGTCTTTTTAAAATGTAAGTAATCTACTAACTGCCAGTGTCAACTATCTCCTACACTGTAAAAAAAATCCCGTAAAATTTACGGTTTTAAACTGGCAGTTGGGTTGGTTGTGCAAAACCGTAAAAGTTACGAAGTAAATCCGTAGTCACAACGGTTTTTTACCGTATGAAATTGAGTTTTCTCCGTAAAAATTAAGTCATCGAAGTTAGTGACGTCATCGACTGAGTTGAGTTGTTTTTCTCCTTCTATTCGAGCTGAAATGTGTTGATGTGTATTATCAATTAATCACAAGGCTTAATTATTAATTGAACTTACTTGGACGATTTCGATGCAAGATGGTGACAAAACCTCTAACTCCTCCGAGCCGGGGATCGAAACCGCGTTCATAGAAATAAAAGGCAGTCGCTCTAACCACTAGACCACCGGAGACTTCATAAAATGAAGTAAAAATAATCTATTTGAGTTTTAAAGTCACTATAGCTCTAGTGGCGCCACCTAGTGGTGTAAAAATCAACTATTGCCAGAACACTTGTTTTAAGGTTAGCTTTCATGAGTGACAACAGGTTACTGCAACATGTGTAAACAATAGCGGAGATGGAACCCTATTAAAAACATGAAATGAATGCAATAAAATTATATTTAAGAAAAGGGAAAGTTATCATACGGAAAGCAATACCGTATGACAAAAAATAGAATTTGAACTGACGGTTTTAAACCGTTTAAAGCTGGAGCGGAAAACGGTGAAAAACCGTTTTGTCAACAATACAGCTTTAAACCGTCAAATATACGGAAAAAGTCCGGGAAAAAAACGGATATTTTTTACAGTGTAGATTATCTCATTTAAAAGAGGAACAAGCGAGTAAATGGCGCATAGCAGCCGAGGCGGGGAAATTGAAATCAGTTAGCCTATAAAACAGATTCCTCGAATTTGGTCCCCAACAATCTTTGCAAAAGAGGGATGAAGATCTACTAACTACTACTTCCAACTGTCTCTGATTCGGGTATTCATAGATCCATCAGAGAATAAGTTAGTAGATCACAGATAGATGCAGTTAGATAAGGTCTCTTATTGAAGCTTCACGAAGAATAGTCAGGGACGGACTTCGCAAACTTCAACCGCTGTCAGATAGCGACAACAGTACCTGAGCAAGCAATCGCCTCTCCAATCTTCCTCATCTCACCAGTGATATGATCAAAGTGAAATCAGCAAATGATCCCAACATCCATCCCACCAATTTTTGTGGAATTCATTCCCAACTGTTGAGGTGGTTGTGTGGCTTTGATGCAATTGATTGATGGTTTACATAGATGGGATATTGGCTGCCTCAGTAACCTGATGGATCACTTCACCTGTGATCATATAAAACAGCTGCGGAACTCCTGCGGAATTCATTAGTAGAGACATCTAGTATGGCCCTGAAAAGGTATTTTAATTCAAATATGTAGATTTATTAAAAATGCAAAATATCCCACGGGATTGAAGATTAAAACAGGATGATCATATATTATTTACTAGCTGATATCCGGAGTAGCTCGGGAGCCAAATTTTTTCATTCCCCCTCCGTTTCTTTGTCTACGAATTTTTTCACTAACTTTCCCCAACAAACGTAAACCTCCTTTAAATCCTTTCTTATTGAATTGAAACTTTCAAAACTCACTTTTTTATTGCTTTGTAACAGTAAGGTTTAAATGAAAATCCGTCAAATTTGGAAAAAGAACATTTATTTGAACTTTAAAACAATGTACCGTACAATAACTAATACAACTCATAATGTACTATACAGAATTTACTCGGCGTTGCTAATTAAAAATATAAACTTAAAAATCTTTAGAACGACAAAAAATGTTGCCAAAAATGTACATTCAAAATAAAGCATCAACAGACAAAAAAAGAGAGAAAAATGAAATTATGATTTTTTTCCGAACTTTTATAAATTAAGAACACAGAAACTTAATATTTCAACTCGCACGACGTTAATCTCGCAAGAAAAACATTTCAGAAAACTTTAAAAAATCGCTGAACATCAGACACAGCAGCTTTAAATTACTCTCATTATAACGGGAATATTCTGGCTATACAATGATAAAAAAAATAGATATTCACGAATGAGAATATATGCAGAAAATTTACGAAAACAGGCAAAAATTGCCAGAATTTATCACTTAACATTAAATAAATAAAAATCAAATTCGAATCATAAAATAATTTCTACGGCGTTAGTTCCCATTTGTGCTAATCCATCACTATGCCAAATTTGGTCCCTTTAAATCAAACGATCTGGACGTACATAAACAAGAAAAAAACGAGCATACTTGTACAAACACACACAAACAGAAATCAGCTCTTTTGTATATAGAAATAATAAAAGTTGGGCAGGAAATTTTTCCTCGCGAAATTATTTTTAAACAACATGAGATCAATCGGTTTCTTATATGATTATCTACTAGCAAGTAAAAAGGATACTTTATGAGAAATCGGGACAAATCCTGGAAATTTTTTTTCAAAACAAGAAGAATCTAAAAGCTGATTTCCCTGACTAATCTTGGACATCCTCCACATTACGGGTGTTGAAGGAATGTGTATCACTAATTGGTAACTGCTACTGCACGGCTTGAAGAGTATGTAAAAGTAAAATTATTTAAATAAAATAAAAATTTTAATATACCACGTTTTTAAAACGGACTAAAAAGTATAAAATAATTTCCTCTAGCCCCATACAGATTTATAACCCCATACAGATTTAAAACGGAAAACGTGGAGCGCATGCAATAGATAATTGATGCATAAATAGTTAATTTCAGTCACTAACAACTTTATTGCAATGGAAATGATATGAACTGTTGTGTGAGTTTTCTCAGCGACAGCTACTCCCTACACTCCTTACTATTAAATATTGCATGCGCCCCACGTTTTTCGTTTTAAATCTGTATGGTGCTAGAAGAAATTATTTTATACTTTTTAGTCCGTTTTAAAAACGTGATATATTAAAATTTTTATTTTATTTAAATAATTATTTTCTGATTTTTAGTCTTGTGTGTGTGAAATTTTGCAATCGATTTTAAACATCTTGATAAGATTATGACGGAGACATGTGGCAAATTTCAGGTTTATTTCAGTTTCTTTTCACTTGATCATAAATAGAAAATTTTTATTTTCCTGAAAAATTAAGTTACGTGACGCAGAGATCTTCGAGATATAATGAAAAACGTACTGCGCATGCGCAAAGATATGGCTAAAATATGGGGTGTTTCGATGATCCCATGGGCCATCCATATACCCAAGAACCAAATCTGTAATGTTAATAGTTTTCGAGATATAATGAAAAACGTACTGCGCATGCGTCATGCAAAATATGAAATGACAGACAGACAAGAAAGCGAAATAATATTGCATCGTCATCTAGTTCTGAGCTATGTGTAAAGTTTGAAGTCTCCAGCTCATCGGGAAGTTAGTTTAAAATTCATTTCAAAATTTGTACCGAACAGACAGACAAGAAAGCGAGTTAATAAAAACGTGTAAAAATGCATATATTCTTACCCTTCATATTTTTTTGGAGTGCATCCTTTCTCTCCTTTTGGCAAGCGGAGTCCCCTAATTTCCAAGAGATTGAAGGAAGATGGAAAAAAAGTAGTTATTAGACAGCTAACAGTAAATTTATGTTCTTTTCAACTATTTATCAATACTGAATATACATTCCATAAGTGATTTCAAATTCAATAAAAAGTTAGTTTATACTAGCCGCCTTCGACGACCAACATGTTAGGTGGGAATATAATTTCAATTGAATCTCTAATGCATAATTTTATTTTTATGGTTCCCTGAACAAAGAAATCTTTAACTTCAAATGTGAAATTTGAAAATCCATTAAAATATTAGCTTAGGTTTCAACAGTAGAAAAAAGGAAATGAATATTTGTTTAAACACTTAATGGATTGTATTTCATCACAACAATCAAAAGTACTGTTTTAGGTTATATTTTTTAAAAAATTTTATTTATTTTTTAGAGAAAAAATTGTACGGGCAACTTAATTGATATCAATAAAATAGACAATTTTTTGGATTTTCTAATGGTGTTAAAATCATTTTTGTGCTATAGTATTTTTGGAAGTTATCAAGGGAAAACGCCAAAATTTTGATTAATTTTTAATTAATTGAAATTTTTTAAAAACGTCTCCGAGATACGCATTTAAATATTGCTTTCATTTTTCATTCAGTATTCTTTTTTTCATAAATGTGCATTGGCCTCATCAATGTACGAAGTTTAGGCACCCTATACATAGAATGCGAGGTGTTGTGGGAAATATGTGTTTTATTTTAACTTTCTATTTTAGATCAAATTGCGATTTGTTATTTATATAAACAAAAAAACTTGCACTAATCAGTGTGTTTATACCACATGTTGATAAAAATAAGTAATAAATTTCGAATTCACTTACCGTGTGCAATTTGAGCGAGAACCGCCAAAGCCTAAATAAAAAAAAATAATTATGTGGAAGAATTTTCTATATAGACTTTTATTTTATATGTACACTAATAAAATCACATCAATAGAAGTTAATTGGAAAAACAGCTGAAATATATCTTAAGAAGCCTATTAAACAAATGAAAAGTTTGAGACTGAACAATTAAGCAGAAAACTCGAAAAAAAAGTTATACAAAATCTGGAATTATCCTTCCTGAAAATCAAACTTTAGTGCTTAAAATTCGTTTAAAATCGCTTGTTTGAAAAATAAAATATTAATCCGCAAATAAAAAACATGTCAACAGAAGGTAACCCAATTATTTTTTATGAAACAAGTATGCTTTTGAAAACGGTTGTATTATTATTGCAAAAAGCATTTTCCCTGCACTAGCAAACAACGCTGGTGTGTAAAAAAATGGTGTGGAGCTGAGTTACCTCCACTCCGGTGACGGAGCGTACCTCCTGCGGCAGGATTAAGCCGTGGCCGATGAGGACCCCTAGGATTCCACCCTCGTCTTCCGATTAACGTCCCGACTGTCATCAGTCAATTTTCACCAGATGCTTCGCCAGAGCGGTGATAACTCGATTCCGACACTTGAACGATTGATGTTAAAAGGGCCTTCTGACATCTAGCATAGAACTGCTATACTGATGTTAAAAGGACCTTCTAACATCTAGCATAGAACTGCTATACCGATGTTAAAAGGGCCTTCTGACATCTAGCATAAAACTGCTATATTGATGTTAAAAGGGCCCTCTGACATCTAGCATAGAACTGCTCTATTGATGTTAAAAGGTCCTTCTGACATCTAGCATAGAACTGCTGTATTGATGTTAAAAGGGCTCTTCTGCGAAGAAGCCTTCTTCTAGCATCAACATGGAAACTTTGATGCCGTACCAAAACGTTGCTATGAATGGTAGAAGCCCCGTTTTCACAACAAAGATGCATTCACCTTCATCAAATTAAAATGTAATCTCCGCTGAGAATGCAGAAGCACCCTTTTAACATCAATCGATTCACTTTTGGCGGACCTCTTGCATTACCTCCCACCTTGAAATGAGGCGGCAGGTTAAGGAACTCTAGTTCCTCATGTAGGAGTGATGCAAATTGCGAGTTTTCTGCGTGTGCACTTGTAATGCTCTTATTTATACTGGTGTAGTTATCAGTTTTAAGCGGGACATTCACCTCCGTTCCATTCCACGATTTTTGGAACACGGGGTGGCCAAAACTTTAAACAATGTGAAATCCCGACGAAAATTGGCGCAGATAGATTGCGCTGTTGGAATTCAAACGAATTTGAAATCCATTGGAATGGAAGGTTTAAAAAGTGGTGGTAATCGATTCTTCGATAAATCAGCCGTATGGCCTAATCTATCGACTTGAATGGGTGGGGAAAATCCGTTCTTTGGGCTAAATTGAATAGCTTTCACTTCTCGTGAATGTCCAGCTTTAAAGAGAGAGTTTTTTTTTTGTGTGATTGGACTACTCTCCGCCGGCAACTGCCGTTTATCCGATCCTGAATCCCCACTGGACTGTCCGGATTTCCTTCTCAACTTCGACTGCCGGGATCTATTGTATTCAGCCTGGATCGCTTTGAGACATCTAGGAACTGTGGATTTATCGTCTTCGCAACGTAGCTAACCAGATTTCTCTGCAGCCTCTTTCTGGACACGCGAATCGCACGCACGCCGATTAATTGACAAGTTTCGTTTAGTTATATTTACGTCCCGTTTTGAAGCAACACGAAGGCTATATCGGACGGACCTCGTAATTTTGAAAAGCGGTCAGATGTCGAGGACGACACCTGAAATGGCAGCCCCCCTCCAAACTTTCGCACCACACCAGAGGGAGGGCATCTTGGCCCCGACTGATTTAACGTGCACCAGACCCGCTTACACTGCGGTTCATCGGTTGAATCGGGTTTCGAACCTGGAACCCTCCGGCCACCAGGTCGAGGCCTTACCACCAGCCCACCGCAGCCTTGCAATTTATTGACAAGTTGCTGCTCATCACCAAGTTCTGTAATTTTATGTAGTAATTTTCGATACGAGTTGTATCGCTTCAGTTACAATTTAGCCGTTGTTATTTTCAAATACTGAAATATATTTCTTTCTGGTATGTTTCTATATACAGGTTGTTCGCACTTATCGTGGTCCAATAACTAATTTCTAAACCGTTAGGATTAGACATATAGTTTTTAAATGGAAAAATGCTTTAAATGAACGGGAGAATTATATTTTAGGCTTTTTGCGTCAATAAATATATTTCTGAAAAGATTACGAATTCTAATTTTTTATACGGTCTCTCAGTCCTATAAGTCATATTTAGTAAAATATTCTTCACACTCTAACATTTTAAACCAAAAAAGTTCCACTCTTCTGCGAGTAAAACTGACCGAGTTATGGAGCTTTGAATATTACTGACTTAGACCACTTCAAACCATTTCAATAGCTGCCTCGAAGACTATCCACCAATCAATGCGCGATACTTGCTCAACGAGGCAGCTGATTAGATTGAAATTATGAAATTCAAAGCTCCATAACTAGGTCAGTTTTAGTCGCAGAACAGTGGAACTTTTTTGTTTAAAATGTCAGTGTGTGAAGAATATTTTACTAAATAGGAGTGATATGACCGGGGAACCGTATAAGAAATTAGAATTCGTAACTTTTTTCAGATATATATTTATTGACGCAAAAAGGCACAAAATGTAATGCTTCCCTTCATTTAAAGCATTTTTTCCAATAGGAACTATATGACTATCTCTAACGGTTTAGAAATTATCTATTGGACCACGATAAATGCAGATAAGTCCTGTATATGGTCGAGTATGGATGTTCCTTCTACCTATACACAATACTTTATTTATTCGGGAAATAAATGTTTAATGTCAAAATAGTGAATTGTCCTGGATTACTTGCAACTACGGATCTGAGTCATTTGAAGTGAGGTGTGTGCTTGTGCATAACCCTTCGCACCAATAAGAGAATTGGATCAGAGAATTTTAGTGATTAGCTCTGATGAATGCCAACAAACCGCTTCACATAATTGGGCTTTCAGCGCTAGTGACCTAAAACTTGAAAAAACCAATGTGTAAGTAATATTGATGTGTTAACACTGAGAGCTGTTAGAGAAAGTTTTTTGTGATAATTTATGTGGTAATCAAAGGTGTAGTTGAAACGGAAAGCTGTTCCGGCACTGCTTTTTTTTAAACGAGAAATAAATAAAGAGAAATTGTGAAAAACTCCTTAAAATAACGATATCTTTGTCAACTGCTTAATTTATGGATACATCACTGGTCTAGAATGGTGAACGAAGTTAAAGTGATTTAACTTCCGAAAAAGATTTGAGCACTTACCAACACTATGAAGAACAATTGACGCATCATATTGAATATCTGACTTCTGGTAAGCCTAGCGGGGAATAAAAACCATTTGTCAAATTTTATTAAAGGAATATATTAGTATGCAAATTACCCCTACACTGCTAGATTTTCAATTTTAATTATTAGTTATGCTATTTAAACTAGTTTAGGAAATGTATGAAATCTGTAATAGACAAAAAATTAAATTTAAAATTTATGTAAAAAATCTGTTTTGAAGAAGCTATTATTGTTCATTTAGGCAACTAATTGCCATGCAAGTATCATAATCATCACATATTTGGAAAATATGAGCCTTATACACTAATAAATGCTTTATTCACGCTAACTTTGCTAATGTACCATAAATTTTATTACAAACAAAACAACATATTTACTTCCATAGAAACTAAACAATAACAAGGTTAAGAGAAAATATCTATGAAATATACTTACTTTCCGCCACCAAAATAGCTTATATGACTTATACGAAATATGAAAAAATATCAGAAGAAATTAAAATTGACTGAAGATTAAAATTGACAACACATTAAAAAAAAATTAACACAATCATTGTATTTGTAACGCGCGAATGCAGCAGCAAGCAAAATAACGATGAAAAGAATCAAAACAAAATTCAAAATTTAGGAACTCGGGAATGTTTTAGAAGTCAGGATTTTTTTGTAAGAGGCTTAAAAAAGTGTCTAAAAATTTAGCCCCCCATGACACGAAAAATCCCGAAATGAAAGAGTAAAGAAAAAATAAACTCCAGAATACAGGGAAACATTAAAGCAAGAAAATTACTTAGCTCCTAAGAATGCGTCGTAACTTTATGCTACCATTTCAGAACAACAATTTGTTGAACAAGGTAAATATTCGGGAAAGAGATTGACTACGACGTCGTCTATTAAAGCCAAAAAGAGAAACAAACTGAGGGACAAATGAGAAGTCAGTACTTCCTTTATTTAAAATATTAATGTTGCAATAGTTTTTTGGGAATTCATTATATTGAAGGTGACTAATTAAGTTACCTGTAGCTTTTAGATGAGAATTTCTATTGTTACAGATTTTTTTATTTTTTGAAATTGAGCAAAAATTATGTTTTTAAAGATTTTAGTGTTAAGCTTATACCCAGATAGCAATTTTAGTTTGCAGCAAATTTGCAGCAGACTTGCACTGCAAATCTGCAAACTTTCTGCAAACTTGTCACGACAAGTGTGCAAGTGTGAAACAAGTTTGCAGCAAGTTAACGCAAGCCTCGAAGTCACCATAGGACGAACTTGCAGCAAGCTTGCATTGCAAACTCATTGCAAATTATAGCAAAAAACAGAGTACGAACACAACCCAGGATAGAACTCGCGACCTAGCGTTCGGGAAGCGGGTGCTATAACCATTCGGCCAGTTAAACTCTGAGAGAAGAAGATAGATTTCGCTAATACATCGTTCGATTCGATTCTCATACGATTTATTTTAAA